>APFE031430534.1:16751-85636 GCA_000404065.3 Pinus taeda | reverse complement strand
TCTTGAACCTTTTTCTTCTTGATATGTCCTTCTATCTTGAAAGTTTGAGGAGTGGTAATTCTTGCCAATGCTTTACAAGATATGGTCGGATTCATTTCTTCTTTCTCTGGAGTTGGTTCTTGGTGTATATCCTCTTCTTTTGATGTTTCCTGATTCTTTTCTTCCTCCTCTTCACAATCTATGTAAAATAAT
The DNA here is from genome assembly GCA_000404065.3 of Pinus taeda. Lineage (NCBI taxonomy): Eukaryota > Viridiplantae > Streptophyta > Pinopsida > Pinales > Pinaceae > Pinus > Pinus taeda. The sequence continues at coordinate 85,444 of APFE031430534.1, read as the reverse complement.
TTCTTCTCAACACACTTATGACCTTTAGTGTATTTGCTATCACAAATGTAACAAAGCCCTTTTTCTCTTTTTTTCTTCCAATTGTTGATGTGTAAACCTTGTAGGTTGTGGAAGGCTAGGAGGAAAAACACTTCCATATTTATAGTTGTGAGTGGTGGGATTCCTTGTTTCCATAATTCTGCTTTCAATTTTTCTTGCCAACCTGAATGCCTTCTCCAATGAATCAGGTTCCCAAAGACGAACCTCATGTTGAATGTTATCACTTTAAAGTCCCATGAAGACATCAATCCTTTGCTTCTCTGGAATATCATTTACCCTTATATTCAATTTTTGAAATTCCTCAATGTGTTCTTCCATTGAACCCTTTTGTTTGAGATTTATCAATTGGCTAAAGAAGGTGTTTCTCTTTGTATCCTCATAATGTGCTATCATTTCCTCCATGAAAATTGACCACGTGACAAGTGGCTTACGAAAACAAAGTCTTTCATACCATAAAAATTGATTCAGTTCTAGATATAAAGATGCAATCCGTACCTTTTGTAATAGTTGCACCTCATGTATATCAAAATATTGCTCCATCTGTAGTATCCAATTTACTGGATCCTTGCCATCAAACTTCCTCATATCGTTTTTCTTGTTTTTAGGAGCTCGCTCTTGAAACAACTGTAACACTGTAATTTCCGATCTTTAAGTTCTGAAATTTCGGTCTGTGATAGCCCTCTCAGTCCTCTTTCTGACGCTGCAAGTCTAATTGCAATTGGATTCCCGAAGAAAGAGTTATGTCCAATCTCCCGCGGTGACCTAATTAGAGATTGGTTCAATAGAGCGAACTTCTACGACGTGCCACGTGTCACTTTTTTGACCTTAGGTTCTGAAAATGATACCCAACAAACTGCAATCCGTCTTCTTTCTATCACGTTTTATGAAATTTGAATCAGATGCTCAGACAAAGAGTTATGACGATTTTCCCAAGGTCACTTGTTTGGGGTGTAATTCAGGAGCCTGCAAAAACCCTAAATTTTGCAAACCATATCTCTGAAAATATAGTGAAACAAGATCTGAAATTTGAGCCCAAGCTTCACCAAGATTTCGACTCAAATAGGTTTTAATTTTAGAATCTAAAACTTCATAGAAACAAAATTAGGGCGAACATTCCACGATGACGTGTTTGAGATGGAATTATAGAGCTTCCAAAAACCCTAACTTCCTCAGATCATATCTCCAAAAATATAGCGAGACAAGATCTGAAATGCGGACCCGAGGTTCAGTGCGCTTTCGGCTCAAATGGGTTGTTTTTGGTCTTTTAAAACATCGCAGAAAAAAAAAGTTATAGCGAAAATGCCACGATGACCCGTTTGGAGCAACAAAACCCTAGAATCCAAAGGTATGATATCAAATGTTATGAAACCAGCTCACAAAAAGATAGAAAAGATAGATCAACGCCTTCAAAATAAGCCTCTTCGAGGGGGCAACCTCCTTTACATTACACAAATGAATAAGGATGATACAAATGACAAGACCTCCTTTCTATATATAAGAGTCTAAGGGGTCATAATATAATCAAAGTTGATATAATAATAATAATGTAAGGGCACAATAATAGCAATAGTGGGCTTCTATGGGGCACAATAATAACAATATGGGGACTACATGGGCACAACAATATAATAAGGGAGTTGCACTAATAACAATAAAGGATTACACTAGTAGTATAGGGACCTAACAGGCTACGCCAGCAAGGGCGGAGAAAGAAGTGGAGGCAGATGATGACTGTGCCATGAGTGCTCATAGCCACTTGAGAGGAAGTGGGGAGACATCGAGCTGTAGCCAGACGAACTACAGGCGATGAGGGGCAGGATCCTCGAGGTACCCAACCTCTTGGATTATACCTTGCTACAGGAGCCCCGAAGAGGAGTAGCAACACTGGCAGATGTCGATAGAGACAGATGCGGATGGAGCGACAGAGAGAGCTACAGTGCAGGAGTCCTAGGACAGTGTGAGGCAGCAGTGCAAGATGCATAGAGTTGTTGTAGCAGTGCAGAGGTCAAAGAGGGAGCACTTGTCAGTGATAGATGGAGCACTTGTCAGTGACAGAGGGAGCTTCAGCATCGGGAGTGTTTCTAGCCTGACGGAGATGTCAGAGTTGGGAGATCAGTTACTTACTTCTCAGCAATTGAGTTACAGTGCAGCAGTTAGCAGTGGCAGTGCTATGGGCGGCATGATGAGAGGGGTTGCAATGCAGATATAGCAGTGGCAGTGGCAGGGCCATGGAAAGCAGCACGGATGCAGAGGGAGTTGTCGTACAGATGCAGCAGTGTTAGTGGCAGGGCCATGGGTAGCAGTACATGATGCAACAATGCAGAGGATGTTGGGCAGCAGGCCTAGAATCCGCACAGGGACTGATGCCAGATGATCAGGGTGATGCTCAGTGAGGAGTATTACTAGAGCACAATCCTCACTAAGAGGGAGTGTTGATTTGGGGTAGCATCGGATATGCTCTAGCCACGAAAATTGGTGGAGAGGCTAAAGCACATGAAATCTGCAAAACGTAGAAATAGTTTGGGTATAACCTAACCAGTTTGGAAGATATTAAAATAATTAATGTTTTTAATGGAGTCCCTAAGTTTAAACTTAGAGAAAATAAAATATTAATGTGAATTAATATAAAACTGAGTTAGAATGGTCCAAAAGTCATGGATCAAAGCTAGATCTAATCTTAGCCGTTGATTAGGGACTTAATGTCGGTCGTTGAATTGTCAACGAGAAAAAGTATAAGAGGAGGCTTGAGGGTCACTTGGAGAACACACCGAGTTGATCAAGAATTCGATTTTCTAGGGCAGTGTTTGCTGAGGAAATCGAAGGAGTGAACAGAGTTGCAACTGAGGGGCAGTGAATTCAGTAGCAGAGAGGAAGAGATAGTACCGAGAGCATTAGCGCAAAAGCCGGGAGAGGGTTGACGCAGATCCAACTAGAGGCCACGCAGAAGCAGCCAGAGGCCACGCAGAGGCAGCCGAGAACGGCGTAGAGCCTGAGTAGGGCCAATGTGGGAGACACAGAGGCTAACGGAGAGCCCAGAGATGCTGACGCTGGGCCAGAAAGGCTGACGCTGGATGAGAGAGGCTGACACAAACCCCAGAGGCTGACGTTGGGAGATTTCATAGGGTAGATTGGGGCTGATATCTATCTCCCACTAAGAGGTACTACTGTCGAGGGCATTCTCTGTTGGGTGAGCCATTTCTGGCACCCAGATTGTATTATGAAACTGCTTAATAATAAAACCCTCAGATAGCTGCACCGGTTTTCCCGCATTGGGTTTTTCCGGGAACCTTAGTCCAAAAATAACGGTGTCATTTGTGTGCTTGTTTTTCCTTCAGTTGATGATCTGTATGTGTTGAGACTGTACTTGTGTTTATTTTCAATATTTACATGGTAAATAACTTGTTAATTAACAGAACAAGTAGGAAGAAATAAATCAGAAAGTACAGGAAGGATTTCTAACAGTTAGACTTAGAAATTCCAACAATTGTGTTACATGGGTTACCCTGGGCCTTTGTTCTTCCACCCTTTTTCATATGCCTTTTGCCCTTTATTGATTTTTCTTTTATAATTGCTTGGAGCTCCAGGGGATTAGAACATGATGTGTAAGATATAGCAGTAGATACCCCCTTAAGGTGGGGTGGTTCATTGCCCACCAAGCGTTGGGACAATCATGGGCTCCTTAATGATGGAGGGGAGCTCATCTAGGGCCCATAGGAACCAGGGTGATGGCTAGAGATAAAGGGGTAGAGCTCATGTTTAGTTTTTGCCCACACGTTAAATTTGTATGTCCTAGCCATCTTTTGCATTTTATGGTACATTTCATGTTGAGAGTGGCCAAATTATGCTTTTTTCTTTTCTTTTTAGCTGCATCAACCTCTGGGGCATCATTCTAGGCCCGACCGAAGGTGTAGACAAGGGGAGGGGGAAGCTAATCGCTTGTGGACCCAGTGGACAAATGTGGACCCACATGGGAAAAATGATGAATGGGGTTGTAATGAGCAAAAGGGGACTAATGTATATGGTATTAGGAAGCGGGACCACACAACCAAAATTAGGGTTTCCCATGTAGTGCCATCCCAAAAGCTTAGTAGCCAATAAAGGAGATCGCATGGGGCTAGGATACAAGGTTAACCAACAAATTGGGCAAAGGAGACAAGAGCACAGACCTAGTCCACTCTTTCCATTGAATCCCCTCACTAATCCATGCCCACAAGTGTCCATGATAAGTAAACAAAAATACCCAACTACACAATGAAAATCCATACCTTGTGGGTTGGAAGGCCACCTTCAAACATACAATCATAACAGATGACCGAGGGACCACATGGCTAGCTCAGATACCAAAAAAATAGCACATTGACCTATCTGGTGGCTACAAGGGGTTGTTGGCTGCTAGCTGAGGACCATCTAGGAGAAATTTTCTCCTATGGATATCACCCACAAAGTGGTGGGTAACAGGGCCCATGTCACAAAGAAGAAAAATTATTATTATAGTTCATTATGTCTAGAAGCCTTCAAGAGATAAGTCGGCTAGCCTTCCTCAAGTCAGCTTAAAGAGGCCTGATCCGCCCTCAAGGAAGCCTATATAAGAGAAACCTCCTCTCATTTGAGACACACATATATCAAGATATATCTCTAATCCTAGCGAAGAAGATAAGGTGGTCTAATCTAGCGAAGAAGAGAAGGAGAAGATAATTTTTGTGGAGGCCAGCGAAGGACGAAAAGAAGTTGATTTTTGTCTCTACCTGCTAACATGTGCGAGTTCCTTGGAGGAACTAGGGTTTACTCAATCCAAATTTTGCAGAGTTTCTTTTGAGGTTTGGCTGGTTCATTTCTTGGAAGGTTTTGTCTTGGGTAAAAGGTCAAGGTCTTGGAAGTTTTCATTGAAATTCTATAAGAGATTTTCGTGGGTTTTCCTCTCTAGGAGAGGTTTTTGTTGGAAAATGTAACGAGGTTCGGTCTTCATTAATGTATTTGAGTTATCATGTAATGTACTTGTCAAAAGAATAAAGAAAATATTTTTTATTCTTGTATCAATGACTTATTAAAGCATTGGTTTCATGCTTGGGTCATCATTATATTAATCAAAGCCCCCATTGTGGACTCCTAGGATTAATATTGAGTCTATAGAGTCATTGTACATTTAAAGAGACCCTTCTTGGGCTTTTGAATCATGTAAAAAGGTTTAGTATTGAGTCAAATATAATTTATGTAACCTCCACACCAAGTCGGCCTAGAAGAAATCAAGTCAGCCTATGAACACTAATTCGACCTCACTTGGAGCCTATAAATAGAAGGAAGTCGAATTCATTTCGAGCATCTCATCTTAAGCTAGTTTGATATCTCTAAGGAAACTGGAGAAGTGCGAAGTAGGAAGAAGAAGCCTAAAGGAAGTGTGAGTTGGGTGAAGTCTAAGGAGAAGAGGAAACTCAAAGTTTTGGAGCTACTCTCTCTGTTTCGTGCCCTAGTTTGGGAGATCGAATTCTTCCAAGTATTGTTGCTGCCAGTTGTTGCCTGATGTTGTAAGTTGCTGCATAGGCAAAGTTGCTGGGAAAGAAGTGTTGTTCCAAAGGAGTCAAAGTTCGAGAAGGCTAACTTGGTGTGGAGGGAAGGTTTGGTCTTTGTCTAGGTTGAAGAGTTTCAAAGAATACTATTGAAGGAAGACAATTTTCACTGAGTTTCCCCCTCGAGTGGGGTTTTTCCCTGGCATAGTGCTTACATCTTGTGTCTCTTGTTTTGTAATCTTCATACACACTTAATATGGTAATTGCTTGATGAAAGATAAGATAATAAAGAAGTAAACGAAGCCAACATAAATCACAAGTAATTATCAAGAAAGAGAAATCAAACCCTAATCTAATTGCAATGATTTCTCAACAGTTTAAGCCCTGGCTAGTAGCCTACATCTAGTGTTCTTATGCTTGCATTATGATCTTCTTATTAGCATTTGTCTTGATGAAGAACAGAACTAAATAATAATGCTAATTCTTTTATATGGTGCATAGCTCAAGGGTCCAAGATTAGTTTGCTAAAATTGGCAACTAAGACCAAACTCCATGTGAGTCATCTTATTTATGGCAGCTGATATTTTTTTGGATCCCTCTCACCGAGAGGTGTAGGATTGATCTAAAGTTCATCCGATTCCAATAAGTATTCATGGAGTTATGAATTTATTTGTTTTATAAGACAATTCGTCAAGGTCGGCCAACAACTAAATAAACCCCACATGTGCTCAACGTTTTAGTATAAAAAGAGATGAGTTGAGAGTCATTTCACACACACTTCTATCTTGATTTCTCTCCATTTGTCTTGGGTTTTAATGGAAGATAAATCTAGGAGTGGAAGCCCTAGCCGTTGGAGGAAATGAGACTGCCCTAGCCGCAATCAAGAAGAAGAAATATGTTGCCCTAATCTAAAGGATGCAGTCATGAGAAGGAGCCCTAAACCTATACACTGGTCCCTACTAAAACGCAAACCTAAAGGCTGCCCTAACGCAGACCTAAAGGCAGCCTTAATGAAGACCTAAAGGCAGCCCTAATGCAGATCTAAAGGCAGCCCTAACGCTATCAAAGAAGGAGCCTTAACCTAACCTAGAGGACGCAGTCACACCCCAATCCTCCACACTGTCTCAAGGGTAATCAAGTGGAGGATATACGCTGCCCTAATAGGTCCTAGCCACAGCAAAAGCCATGGATCTTTTGGAGGACCGAGCTGCTGTTAGGAGGGCCGGTATCCTAGGCTAGAAGGCCACAATACATGGTCTACTTCAGCAAAAGAAGAGGGGACGTTAAGGTCACGCTTGTGACTGTTGGGGACAAAAGGAAAGGAGCTCGGATTTGCTCCTTGAGGACTGTGTGAAGAGGCAGCAAGGTCTGTGTGAAGGTTGCCCTCATAGAAAGCTGTTCTGGATGATGGGACAGCAATGGACAGCAGAAGCACAATGATGGGACAGAGATGACAGCAATGGACAGCAACAGCACAATGATGAAACAGCGATGATATTAGTGGATAGCAGCAGCACAATGATGGGACAGCAATGTCATTATGGACAGCCGCATGTTGGGACAGCACAATTGGGATAGCATGACTGTTAGGGACAGCAGCTACAACAATATAACTAGGCAGCAGTGGCAAGCATGAAGCTGCAAGTGACAGCTGTATGATAAATAGGACAGCAATGACATCGTGCAACAATGACACAATGGGATAGCAGCAACAGCAAGATGCAGCAAGCAAATGGGACAGCTAGGCATGGTGCTTAGTACAATATGGCACATGGGACAATTGTGGCAGCATGGTGCAACAATAGCACATGGGACAGCAGTGCAGCATAAGGTGCAGCAATATGATGTGTACAGCATGGTCATGAGGTCCAACATTGTGATGATGGGTGCAGCATGGTGAGGTGTAGCATGATGACGAGATGCAGCACAATGATAGGTGAAGTCACCTTGGAGAATCAATTGAAGCAGCATGTTTTCAACTGATCTCATGTATCATCTTCTTAGAGATGATCTATGCTCTTATCTAGATAAGTCAAAGTGTTGACTTCTGTTGTAAATGTACTATCTCTCTCTCTCTCTGCTGAACTGTTGAAGAACATATAAGAATAATTGACCAAGGGTTTCCCCACATTGGGGTTCCCTGGCTAGCGCCACATCTTGTGTCCTCTTGTCTCGGCTTGTCTTCTACGATTTATGTTTATGTTCTATCTGCAGTTTACTTTAACGCTGATGTGATTGCTAATCTGGAAAAGATATTGAGCTAACTATGAAAATTGAAATAAATTGCTCTAAGCATAGAACATACCTAAAATTAACATAGTTTTTATGATCATATATTTACCCCTTTAGGAAGATTTGGTTTCTCACTCATCAGGGTTGGGACATGCAAGGGTTCCTTATGATGAGATGGAGCATAAAGTGGTCAAGAACTAGGTGATGGCTAATGAGGGGGGTAGAGATAATGCTAGGATTTTTCCCATACGCTAATTATCTCTTGGCCATCGTTTGCATTTTAACCTTTCCTTTTCTTTTCTTGTGCCCATTTTATGCTTTTATCATTCTTCTAGTTGCATCAACCTCCACTGAACAAAAAAAAAAAAAAATCAGCCCTACTCAAGGATGTGGATGAACGAATGCCAAATCTCAATGGACCAATGATAGTTAACCCGAAGAATGGATGTGGTATCAACTTCAAGGGAATGATGAAAAATTTAAGCATGGAATGGTTATGCACATGCTATTTCAATCCAAGTTCGCCAAGTAGTGTCTCTTTATAACCCTAAGGCCTCAGAGGAGGTCCCACTAGACTAGAGCTAAAGTCTAACCACTAGTAAGGTGAGAGAACAAGTTTACAGTCAATCATCTAGATCACCCCTTTATCCATGTTAGAATGCCCAAAACATTAAGTAAAAGCACTTGATTGCAAAATGGTTAAAGTACATGTCGAGTGGCAGACCACCTTCATTCAAGAGGAATGACGAGTGGTGAGAGGTGAGTAACCTGTGCACATGGCAAAAGAATGTGGTGCATCATCATCGCTAAGCAACGTGTAGGGTTGTTGGTTGGTTGGTTGTCCAAGATAGGAGAAAAGTTTTCTCCTATAGGGTTATCCATTTTGGTGGATAACATTCCCTACATTGTGAGAGGTGGAATCAACCCTATTGTTGCTTCCAGACCCTAAGGGAAGGTGAGATTTCCAAGGTCAACCCTTCAATTCATAGGTGTTGGTGGCAAGAAAGGGGAATGACTTCATGGCTAAGTGCCATGGCTAGGGGACCAGTTGATGGAGGTCCACATCCTGAGTGTATAGACGTAATTGAGGGAGAAATCGTCAAGGCATGAGTTACTCTTTTCCTCATCCTTCTTTTTCCATTCCTATGGTGGGCCTTTTACTTCTTTTGGATAATGCTTTTATACGGATCATAGTTCAACGATCCAAGCTTTCCTTTTATGATATAGCATTTATTTACCCTTTTAAGATGAGCCAATTTATTGCTCATCAAGGTTGGGACATGCAAGGGTTCCTTATGATGAGTAGGGGCATTTAGTGCTTAGGAATTGAGGGATGGTTAATGATGTTAAAGAAAAGTGTAACTAGGTTCGGTATTTGTCAATGTAATTTTGATCTTTGTACTTGTCAAGAAAAAGAAATATTATTTTTGTAAATTATATGAATGAGTTTCTTGCTCATTCCATAGGTCTAGGAAAGTCAAAGAGTCAAAATTATGTAATTTACATATGTCGACCTAGTGTCAAGCAACCCTCCAAGACAAGCAACATCCTCCAAAGAAGAGAACTACCAATTAAACGACGTGAAAAATAGTGAAGATGGCTTCAAAGCATACAAAAATTATATGTTGGCTTAATAAGAGGGTCACCATGACACGTCAGCTTAAATGAGTGGGTCAACCCACTATGAATAAGCGTATAAGCTCAAAGTAAAAAAAAAAAAAGCAATCTTTCGGACACACTGAAACTTCAAATGGCACAGTGGGACATGGCATGAAGTCAAGGTTGCAAGTTTCGATTAAAGAAGGTTTGTATAATCTTTGATGGATATTACAGTGGCACATGCTCCTAATATATATATATATATATATGATTACACTGTAATATAGGTACTTTGTCGTAGTGGAAAACACTGTCTCAGTATCCCTACACTATCTCCACGCAAATGTTGTCTCGATATCCCTACACTGCCCCCACGCAAACGTTGTTTCAGTAACACAATCATTGTCTAGGGTTTTAATGATTACAACATTCAATGCCATCGCAATCAGTGTGAGATATATGTTCAATACTCAACCGTAGTCAAGGTATATTCTCGGCATTCAAACTCAGTCATACTCTGTCTCAGTTTCATTGTGATTGCAGTCTTCAACGAAGTTATTCAAAACGCAGTCAAGTCTTGGTGTATAAACGATAGAGAGAACCATACCATTCTGAAGCAGTTATACAGTGATGATTGTTCTGATGCATTGGAAAGTATGATCTCAATGCAAGAAGAGCACAGCCATAGTCTCAATAAAAGTAAGAAGGAGGAGCATCGTAATCATTGCTATGAAAAGGATCTAAGTAGTCCTATAGGAATACTCTATCTCAAGATACAACAACAGTCAAGATCTCGGTGGTGCAGACACAATGATGATCTCGGAAAAAGTGCAGTGATGATGACGATCATGCAAGAAGAGGATTGGTGTCTTGGTCTTAGAGTGGCTCAGTCAATCAAGGGTCATGGTCTTGGTGTTCATCAATTGGAATCTCTATAAGAAGAATTTTGTGCAGGTTTTCCTCTCCAAGAGGGAGAGGTTTTGGCCCTGGCAGAATGCCAACACTTTGTGTTCTTGTCTCTATGTTTTTGGTAACTATTTAATAAACTAAAGAAGACACACTCTAAGATAAGCAAAAGTCAAATACTTCACAAATAGTTATACTACAAGAAGAATCTCATTAATTCAATCTGCCCTAGATTCTTCAACAAAAGAGGGGGGTAGAGCTCATGCTACGCTTTTGCCCATGTGCTAATTAAGTCTCAGCCATCTTTTTCATTTTACTTTTCTTTTTATTTTTGTTGTGGCCATGCTCTTACCTTTTTTGTAGTTTCAACAACCTCCAAGGCAAAGTTTTTTGGCCCGACTCAAGGATGTGGATGTATGAGTGCCAAATCCCAATGAACCAATGACAGTTAACCTGAAGGATGGATGTCATATCATGGAAGGGATGAAAGATGCTAAGTATGGAATAGTTATGGAAATGGTACTTCAATCCAAATTTCTCAAGTAGTACCCCTCCTATTCCATAAGACCTTAGAGGAGGTCCCACTCGACTAGGGCTAAAGACTGACCCCCTGGTAAGGTGAGAGACCAGGTTTACAGTCAAGATTATCAATCATCTAGATATAACCCCTTTATCCACGTAAGAATTCCCAAGACATTAAGTAGAAGCACTTGATCGCAAAATGGTTAAAGTACCTGTCGAGTGGTAGCCCACTTTCATTCAAAGAGGAATGTTGGTTGGTGAGAGGTATATGACCTACGCAAATGGAAGAGGAATGTGGCATATCATCATCACTTAGTAATGTATAGGGTTGTTGGCTGGCTGGCCATCCAATATAGGAGAATATTTTTCTCTATGGGATTATCATTACCCACTTTTGGTGGGTAACAGTGGGTAACATGGCTCATCATGTGAGTCACACTTCACCATAACATGTTAGAATTGAACCGGCATATGGAGGTTTGCATCAGTTATATGACTCTCCACAAATAGTGAATTGATGAGGTTAAGAAACATTTGACCATTAATCATAAAGCAATTCCCCAAACTAATGATTTTCATTGGACAGTCTTTTTATCATTTAGGAAAGCAAAATTCATTTGCTATTGTACTTTTTATTGCAAGCACATTATAGTTCCTTTCTGTTCTTTCATGTTTATCATTGCAAGATTTGTCACTATGTGCATATATGAAGTAAGTCCAAGAGATGTTACAAAATCACATTCACTTAGTTAACGCACTTTATGTTATCCTCTCCTGGATAAAAAATAGAAAAAAACAAATAAAGCACAAAACTCCAAACATGGTGAAAGATAATTCTCGAATCTACAGTAATACCAATCCAGGCCACATCATTCTAAAAAAAGTTAGAGCAGTATCTTGCCTTAATATGAAGGGAACTGAAAGCTTGGGCAGAACATTGTGTTCAAATAAAGAAGTTTCTTCAGACATTCTTAGCAATACTCTTCGTACAATGTCTCCCAGGTAGAATCCTGATATTAGCTTCTCAAATAGCTGGTATCAATGAAAAATGTCAGCAGATGCTGCCAAACTTAGGTGCTGGATACCAATAATTTCTTAAGAGATTCTGTCAGACTTACAAATTCATTATGTTCATTGAAGGGAGACTTTACCTGATAACCAGGATTAATAGTTTTGGAATCAAGAGCCTTGTCAAATTCAGTCACAGGAAGATGTGAAGACCAGAAGTTTCCCCACTCCATGTTTATGACCTGTAATTAATTAGAAACTTCTAAACCTCCAAATGAACATCAATCACATTACAACCCTATTTCTTCTATGTTATATGCTGTTGTGAATGTCAACACTACTCGAAGAGCAACAGTAGCTTCCTGTACTCTGTACCCTATTTAAACTGTGAAAGACAAAAATTGACTTAATATGGGTACGATTAAAACACAACCATGTTGCCAGATGTTTGATGTAGTCCCTTTGCCTCTGGAATTGCATCTGCACGTTCCACATAGCATGCATTAGTTCCAGTCCCCAGAATAACAGCAGCCATGACATCTTTATTCCAGTAACGTCCTCCAGCCAATGTTCCAACAGTATCATTAACCTGTTTACAATGACAATAGATAATATATGTGTGCAGTAAGCAGCTGATGAAACTTCATAGATATACTAATATAGCAGAAGCAAAAATATGAAACAACATCACTATGGCTCAGAAAGCATATTCCTGATCATTGAATATTTAGCAGTTATTTGACATAAAATACTTTTACTATCTAACAACAGCATATCCTTCGTAAATGCAAACAGAAAATATTTTTCTGCAGTAGAAAACAGTCTTAAAACATTTTTTAAATATCTTAAGGAAAACCTCCACTACTGAAGTTTGCAGTTGATAACCCTTACCAGTGCAGCAACACGCATGTCCAAACCTTGCCTTTGAAGGGCCTCATTTAAAGTTGTCACAACATCCTTGCCAATCTGTTATTACATTATTTCACGAATTAGAAACAAAAGAGGAGCATATGCAGATTCATTTAAGAAAAATAAAATATTAGAAACGACTTCAACATCCTTGCCAATCTGTTATTAACTTATAACATTATATGATGAATTAGAATCAAAAGAGAAGCATATGCAGGCTCATTTGAGAATAAATAAAATACAATATTAGCAACGACTCAAGCATGGTCAGCATGCTTTCATTATTAATACTGCAGAATAAATTACCTAAAATGAGAAACCAAGGAGGTTTGCTGAGGTGGAAACTTAATTCCATAAGAACACTAATTGAATTCTCCCATAAAAACAATTCCAGCAAGAAAAATGTTGATTTGTGAAGCTGGCACCTCATCACAAATGTCAAAGGCTTGCAGTATGACATTGATGGAGCATTTTATGGACTAGGGGCAAATTCTTCATGTGCACTTTGATAGAATTGCTTCCCTTATGACAGTTTAACTGTTGCCCACGTCAGTAGGTGCTGAGACATTCTAATGAATGTTATTTGCTTGCACATTTGTCCAATCATTATGATTGCCCATAATACCTAGCATGGAGATGGTACCATCTTGGTTGGTTATGTTTCAGCACCCAAGGTCATATGGGCATTTCCAGCATTATGATGATATATTCAGAAAGTCCACACCTCATTGGGAGAGAGCATTCTACATTGCACAGGTTTCTCTGTTGATCTAGCCCTCTCAAGGGTTAGACATTTATGATATGTGATTGGTCTTGGCTTTACTGATGGCACTGGATTAGCATGCTGGTATCATGGCTCAGGGTTCTAGTAGAGTGCTCCCCCCCTGTCCACCTCTTTCTATATGGATTTACCACTCTCAACAGCTATATTTTGCATGGCTTAGCATGGTTTGGGCCATGTTGTTTGGATGCCCTTGGTTATGTGGATACTCCTACCACATGGATCAATTTGTGCTGTCTTTGACTACCACTTCTTAGCAGAGCGCTCCCTTGGTTTACTCTTATTGGCATGCATGTTAAGACATGGTCATGTTGATATTGCTTGTTTGATGGAGCTGTCCCCTTTCTTCATGTATCTAGTGGATTACTTTGATGACCTGGCACATGGATTTACGCTAGCACAAAATGGATTAACTCCCTGTTTCATGGATCTACTTGTTGGCACCTAGTTGGGTGGATTTAGCACCTTGGATAGTGAGTTCGCTAGCCTTAGAGACTTCCCGAGAGTATTTTGCTATATTGGGCTTTCATTTAGTGACTTAGTCTCCCAAGGACATTCACTCCCCAGTGAAGAGCAGCACCTGACTCTTAGAGGCTCCATTGAACACATTTTATACATTTGACCGGATGATTCATATGGAGAGGGTGCTTATCCCTTTTGATAGGTTTTGCTTGGTTCTATGGCTTGGACGAAGGAGATATCCACCATGAGGAGGGGACATGCAGTATAGCCACCACCTATTTCTCATTTTTTATGCAATGTTTGACTTTTCATTGGGAGTTGGTCAGAAGATGTTATCTTTTTATTTTTTCCTAGGAGAGATCTAGGATCTCACACATCGAGGTTTTATTTGAAAAGATTATTGTTGATTTTTTGTGTAGCATCTGTTGAAGTTTCTAAGTCTACCAGTTAGAAACCCTCCATGCACTTTACTGATTTATTCCTACCTACCTGTTATGCTACTTAACGAGTTATTTACAATTGTAAATACTGAAAATAAACACTAATGCATGCTCAACATATTACAGATCATCAACTGAAGGAAACAGAAATAAGCACACAAAATGACACCATTATTTTTGGACCAATGTCCCCGGAAAAACCCAATGCGGGAAAACCGGTGCAGCGATCTGAGGGTTTTCTTATTAAGCAATTTCAGAGTACAATCTAGGTGCCAAATCCAGCTTACCCAACAAAGAATTTCCTTGGCAGTAGTACCTCTCAGTCTGAGACAAATGTCTCGGTTGAAACCCCGGATAAACCCTTTGGCAGCTCCTCAGCTTCAATCTGCCCCAAAAATCCCAGTGTCTGCCTCTCTAGACTGCATCAACCTCTCTTTGCCCAGCGCTGGCCCTGTGTCACCCTGAATAGGCCTGCATCAGCCTTCTCGCCCTCTGCATCAACTATACTGGCCTCTCTGAAGCACTACGCAACTCCTAGTTGCCTCTATGTGGCCCTGCGTGAGTCCTGGTTACTACTGCATCACTCTTTCTAGCTCCTGCACTGATCTCCCGGCACTATCTCTGCCTCTCTGTGTCTCTGTACTCATTGCCCCTCAACTACAACTCCGATAATTGATTCTATATCTCTTAGCAAACCCCGCTCTAGAGAATAGAATGACTGATCATCTGGTGTACTCTCCAAGTGACCCTCAAGCCTCCTCTTATACTTTTCTCGTTGACATATCAACGGTCGAGATTAAGTCCCTAATCAACGGCTAAGATTAGATCTGGTTTGATCCATGTCTTTTGGACCATTCTAACACAGTTTTATATTAATTCACATTAATATTCTATTTTCCCTAAGTTTAGACTTGGGGACTCCATTAAAAATATTAATTATTTTAATATTTCTCAAACTATTTACAATCTGCCCAAACCCTTTCTGGGTATTGGAGATCTCGTGTGCCCCAACCTCTCCACCAAATTTCGTGGCTAGAGCACATCCAATGCTACCCCAAATCAACACTCCCTCTTGTGCTCTAGCAATACTCCTCACTCAGTATCACCCTGATTATCCGGCATCGGTCCCTGTGCTAATGCTAGGCCTCTTGCCCATCATCATCTGCACTGTTACATCCTGTACTGCTGCCCATGACTCTGCCACTGCCACTGCTGCATCTGTACGACAGCTCCCTCTGCATCCGTGTTGTTGCCCATGGCTCTGCCACTGCCACTGCAACTCAGTTACTAAGAAGTAATTGATCTCCCAATTCTAACCTCTTTGTTGGGCTAGAGACTCTCCTGATGCTGAAGCTCCCTCTGCCACTAACAAGTGCTCCCTCTCTGACCTCTGCACTGCTGCAACAACTCCTGGCATCTCACACCGTTGCACACCTCTCTATGCCATCCTGCACTGGTGCAACACTCCCGTGCCTCTCGCACTGTTGCAGCCTGTTATCCTCACGCTATCTCGGGACTCCTACACTATAGCTCTCTTTGTTGCTCCATCCACATCTGTCTCTACCCACATCAGTCAGTCTTGCTACTCCTCTTCGGGGCTCCCATAGCAAGGTCTAATCCAAGAGGTTGGGTACCTTGAGGATTCTGCCCCTCATCGCCTGTAGTCTGCCTGACTACAGCTCGATGTCTCCCCACTTCCGCTCAAGTGGTGTGTGTGCGCTCATGGCACACAAAACAGAAAGGATCCTGGCCTTCCAGATGAAAAAGTTGGATGCCTCATCCAACCTGTCCTGATCCCTCAGCCCATTCACGGCCATCTCTTTGCTCTTCTTGTTGACTCCTCCAAGTCTCTCTACTTCCCGCCTAGAAGTTCTCTGTTCAACTCCTGCTGAGTCTACTTCCCGTCTAGAAGTTCTATGTTCGACTCTTGTTGAGTCTCTCTACTTCCCATCTAGAAGTTCTTGGTACGACTCCTACTGAGTCTATCCACTTCCTGTCTGAAAGTTCTCGGTTCGACTCCTGCTGAGTCTCTCTACTTCCCGGCTGGAAGTTCTCTTCTAGACTCCCTCTAAGTCTCGATTTCTCACCTGGAAATCCTTTTGCCAACGTCAAGTTGCCTCTCTCTGATCGTCTGTGCAACCGCACCATTTATCTGTATTTCTCAGCTAGAAACCCTCGATAGCAACTCCCTGCTCTTGGCCTTGCCCTGTCAGGTACTGTTCTGACTACAATACCTCACCAGCTCTACTCTGCAACTTTCCCACAGCCTCCTAAACCCCAGCAACCTGAAGGTGAGAGCTCTTAGGCTCTACACAATCTCAGCACTAGCAACACGGCCTCCTCAGCCAACTGCGTCAACCCTCCTAGCTTCTGCGTGGCTCTGCGTGAGTCTCCCTTTGCCTCCCTTAGCCTCTACGCTGCCTCTTCTTGGCTCACCCTTGATGATGCAGGCACTGCATCACCCTTCCCTTGTTGTTGCTCTGCTAGAAACAACTTCTATCACTTGGGACAGTTGTTTTCTGTTGTTATTGCTCTGCTCGGCTGATGTCCTCAGTTCTCCTGTGATCTGCAACCACGCTCTGATACCATGTTGAAGTTTCTAAGTCTACCAGTTAGAAATCCTCCATGCACTTTACTGATTTATTCTTACCTACTTGTTCCATTACTTAACAAGTTATTTACAATTGTAAATACTGAAAATAAACACTAATGCATGCTCAGCATATTACAAATCATCAAATGAAGGAAACAAAAACAAGCACACAAAATGACACCATTATGTTTGGACCAATGTCCCCGGAAAAACCCAATGCGGGAAAACCAGTACAGCGATCTAAGGGTTTTCTTATGAAGCAATTTCTTTGGCAGTAGTACCTCTTAGTCTAAGACAAATGTCTCGGTTGAAACCCCGGATAAACCCTCCGACAGCTCCTCAGCTTCAATATGCCCCAAAAACCCGAGCGTCTACCTTTCTGGACTGCGTCAGCCTCTCTCTGCCCAGCACTGGCCCTGCGTCACCCTGAATAGGCCTGCATTAGCCTTTTGGCCCTCTACGTTAACTACGCTAGCCTCTCTGAAGCACTGCACAGCCCCTAGTTGCCTCTGCGTGGTCCTATGTGAGTCCTGGCTGCTACTGCGTCACTCTCTCTAGCTCCTATGTGATTTCCTGGCACTATCTCTACCTCTCTGTCTCTCTGTACTCACTGCCCCTCAGCTGCAACTCCGATCACTGATTCTATCTCTCTTAACAAACCCCGCTCTAGAGAATAGAATAATTGATCATCTAGTGTACTCTCCAAGTGACCCTCAAGCCTCCTCTTATACTTTTCTCGTTGACATATCAATGGTTGAGATTAAGTCTCTAATCAACGGCTAAGATTAGATCTAGCTTGATCCATGTCTTTTGGACCATTCTAACACAGTTTTATATTAATTCACATTAATATTTTATTTTCCCTAAGTTTAGACTTAGAGACTCCATTAAAAATATTAATTATTTTAATATTTCTCAAACTGTTTACAATCTGCCCAAACCCTTTCTGGGTATTGGAGATGTCATGTGCCCCAACCTCCCCACCAAATTTTGTGGCTAGAGCACATCTGATGCTACCCCAAATCAACAGCATCGGGAGGTATTCCCACATGCCAAGAGGTCTCCTAAGTCAGCCTAGAAAAATTATAAGAGATTAAATTAAAATTTATTTTCTTTGGGGCATCATGTCAGCCCAGCAAGGTGAAGGGATGTGTCCCTTGGACTAATTCACCCCCATTCGACTAGTATATATAGATGATATGAAATTTCATTTTGGTCATCATTACATCATCTCTTATCGCTCTTAGAGGCAGCCGCACGTGTAACAAAAGGAGGACGAGTTGACTAAAATTTGAATGCGTTTATCTGTTGTTTGACCGAGCCATTTGACTAGGCATTGACTGCAAAATTAGGCCACAGTTGACCACAAACCTGTTTTTGACCAAAGTTCACTGATTTGACTAGCTCTCACCAGGACTATCTTGTTGCTGATTTTGACCAAATTTCACTGATATTTTGACCTAGATATTGGCACAAATTTCTAGACAAATAGGAATTGTAAACCTTCCTGAAGAATAATTTCTCCTAGAAGAAAAGTTGTTGGGTTTTCTCCCAATTTTGGGTTTCCCAGGGTAAAATTGTTGTCTCTATTGTGCATCTTCGTCTTTCTCTGATCTTTACCATTTCCACTGCATTTACTGTTGATGTTTTCTGAAGTGTAATTGCTCAATGATATCATTGGCATAAGATGACTGTGTGGAAATCGTTAAGAAGTAATTATCTAACAGAAAGTTGTATTATAATATGAATCTTGTAGAAAATTCAACATGGGATCAGAGCTTTGTTGAAAGAGCAACCACTGAAGTCAACCTAAGAGACAAGTGTTCAACAGCTTGATTAGATTTTGATTTCCTGTCAATTGATGCCAAGTCTCAGAGTGGAATATAGTGTTACAAATCTTCAGAAGGAAGTTACTCCAAAGCCAGAGGGACTTGAGCAGAAAGCCTCCCTCACCTACTTCTATATAAAGCGAGAAGAGAGCCTATCACAACACCTGTATTAAAGTATGTGCTTTTAATATCGATGTATTTGTCTTGGAGTCTTTATGCTTGTGCGGTACAAGAGTTGTAAGACTTAGGGTTTGTAAACCCTAAAGAAGACTTGGAGTTTATGATTTGTATTGAAGTCTCAGATGAGACGTCCTAGGGTTTGTGGGATGAAACCCTAGAGCAAGACATGGAGTTTTGGATGCAAGTGGAGTTTGTGTGATGCATACTTTGTTTATCTCCTTGATAACATGTGGAATGGCTTGGTATTGAGGATAGCTTGTCGTTAAGCCTTTGGTGTGGCTAGATAGCTCGATGGATCCACAAGATGAAGAAACCCCAACCCTCACAATTCATGCAAAACAAAAACGGGAAAGGAAAGCAACATGCATCAACAACTGATGTTGAGGACGAGGATGAGCATCCACCTCAGAAGAAGACAAAAGAATCTAAGCTTGATGTGATTGTATCGAGCTTCATTGATTTTTGCAAGGAAGCAAGGATCAAGAAGGAGTTCACAATTCCCTACAACCCTTAGTAGTTTCTTTCTTAATCAAGAGATAAGTACTTCATATTTTTTCTCCCTTTATCAGTATTATTATTTTTATTTTTTGGTCAGCCTCTTGTCCTTGTATTTTGCTTGGCTATTAATTTTCTTCCATGGCCACTTGAATGGAGGGAAGGATGGGTACATTGTGGTGACTACCAATGCAATGTTTCATGTAGCAGTTGGTAGCATTAAGAGTGTTGTGGCGAGAGGGTTGTCCCAGAAGAGGGAGTGGACTACAAGGGGATTTTTGCTCCAAGTCCCTAGATGGTCAGGTTCTTGTATGTCCTGAGAGCTCAAGCATAGACTCAGCAAAAGTGACTAATGTTCGAGAGGGAGGACAAATTGTCAAAACATCCAGGACCTTGCTAGATGACAAGAATAGTTTCTAGTTCCACGAGAGTAAACAGTCAGGCAGAATGGAAGGAGAGACCTTCCAAGAGGATGTCATGGATTGAGATTGTCAGATAAGATGCTTAGAGATAGGTCTCCAGGAGTTATATGCCTTCTATGAGGGGATCATGTCAGACAGAAGAGTATGCTTCAGTGACAAAGGGAGTAGCAGTGACAGGAGGACTTGCTTACATGATAAAGGGAGCAGCCTGGATTACCACAGGTGGATCTACTTCAGTATCAAAAGGAGTTAGCCTCAAAGTTTGAGAAGAAGGATCTTGGCCTAATGCATTATTTATTGGGATTGGAGGTGTAGAGACCTGATGAGCTCTTCCTCAGACAAGAGAAGTACATTGTCTAGATTTTGGAGGAGATTCGGTATGATCAACTGCAAGTTCATGGCTATGTTGAGAAATCTAGGGCATCATGAATTAGGTGATTTCTCTTAATTAGTAACTACTTATGAGTGCCTTTTAGTTCATTAGATTAGGATCTTCTTGTTGCTTAAGCTATTAGTGTTTTTCTTCATCAAATAGCTACCAATGCATGAACATAAATAGACAAGAGACACAAAATGTAGACTATCAGCGAAAGCCAAAACCTCTCACTCTTTGAGAGGAAAACCTGCACAAATTCTTCTTATAGAGATTCCAATTGACGAATACCACGACCCTTGACCTATTAGCCACTCCAAGACCAAGACACTAGTTTTCTTGATTGTCAACCTTCTGCTCTGGTCTTCTTGATTCCTCTTCCACTTCTTAACATTGAGACTACATCACTTGAGACATTCACTGCAATAGCAATGAGAGAGCTCCAAAATACATCATTGTAATACCATTAAAGACCTCATCACCACACTGAGATCTTCATTACCGAGATCTTGTCACTTTGTAGAAGCATCGAGACTTATTGAACCGTAATCATGTCCAAATTGTGACATCATCGAGATTGTGACTTAAGCGAGGTTAGCATTGGATCCTTCTTCTTATGGCAGCACTGAGACTCCTTCATCTAAACAGAAATTGGACCGAAACATAGTCTTCTCAGATCACCGAACTGTAGGCCACCTTAATAGAGAGATCCAAACTATTCACTGTCTCTTCATCGAAATTACAGAGATATATCCGAACTATTGACTGACCTGTGTACCCTTATCCGAGTTTCTGAAGTGATGTCCGAACTTGTTACTACCACTGTTCATCCGAAATTCAGAGAGATATCCGAACTATCTTTCCTAAAATGCGAAGACCCTACACACCTATATATAGTTGTTGTCGTATAAATAAGCCGACCTGTGCTTATCCGAATAGGTGTGTGTCCATAATGTGAAGTCGACATGTGTTCTTTATTTCATCTTGAGGCCAACTTGAAGAGGAGAAACATCTGCTTGTCTTGGAGGGCTATTAGACAATCCTATAGACTTAAATACATTTGAAACATGCCCAAGAAGGGTTCTTCATACATGACATTGACTCTTTGACTTTAATGACAAATCCTAAAGGCTCTCAATGGGAGCCACCTAAAAATAAAATCTCTTGCTCATGAAACCATGAAGCAAGTATTACAATAATAATTTTTTTTCATCTTTTCCTCATTTACAAAAATCACAATTACATGTCATTATGAAGATCGAACCTAGTTACAATTTTCAACAAGCTACACCTATGGTGACCAATCTGAACAAGCTAAGTGATTCTGCTTCATATTCATATTTGGCGAATTCCACGATGTACAGGAAGTTGATTCGATCCTTGATGTACTTGGTTAACACCAGGCCTGATATTTGCTTTGCAGTAAGCACCTCGAACCACTTTATGGTTGAGTCGAGGCATGTACATTAGGTTGCAGCAAAGCATGTGTTGAGGTACTTGCGTGGTACAGATGGATATCGTTTGAGATATGCCTCAGGTCGTGAAGAGAGGCTACAAGGACATACAAGTTTAGATTGAGCAGGAAGTGCAGAGGACAGAAAGAGCGCCTCGGGGGTGATGCTTCAACTTGGGATCATCTATGATATCTTGGTTTAGTAGGAAGCAGACTTTTGTTGCACTCAAGACAGCATAGGCAGAGTATATCGCAACCAATGTCGCAATTCGTGAAGCAATGTGGCTTCGGAAGATTCTTATAGGACTACTTGATCATGTCACTTCTCCGAGACATGGTGCAAAGAGGAGCAATACAGCTCCAATACATATCCATAGGCGAGCAGATTGCTAACATTCTCACCAAGCCTTTGTTTAGAGTGAAGTTTGTATACTTCAGAGACAAGCTTGGCGTGATGCAGAATGTCTCCCGCATTGAGAGGGAGGGTTGATGTCTTTGCAGGATCGGGCAAACCATCACTTGAGATGCTAGAAGGACTTGGTTGGGTCATACTAATTTGACCAGTGGAGATAGATACAAACACTTGAGATGCCAAAAGGACATGGCTGGGTCATGTTGATTTGACCAAGAGTGGATGGCCCAAGGCAATTGCAAGATTTGACAGATCTTCTCCTGAGAAGCCAGAAGGACTTGGTTGAATCATCGGATCATCCTGATTTGACCAAAGAAGAGAGATGAAATTCACTTGAGAAGCCATAAAGGACTTTCATTGCGCCATGCTCATTTGGCCAAGAGTGAATGGTCCAAGGGTAGATCTTCTCCTGAGAAGTCATCAAGGACTTTGGTTGGGTCATGCTGATTTGACCAGAGAAGATTGATACATTTATCTAACAAGCCATAATGGAGTTTGGCTAGGGCATGCTAATTTGGCCAGGGGTAAACAACCCAGGAATCACATTGCCTAGGGCCAAGATGGAGTGATCTATAGACATGCATGTGAAGAGTCACATTGCCTACTCCAGGATGGAGTGATCTACAGACATGCGTCAACATAGCAAGTTCATGAACTTTTTTGTGAAGGAGAAATTTCAACTAAGGGGAAATTTGTTGTAGCCAAGGAGAATACCTCCCTCACCAAGAGGGAGTGTTGATTTTTTATGTAGCACAAGGAGGTATTCTTGCATGCCAAGGGTCTCCTAAGTCGGCCTAGAAGAATTATAATAAATTAAATTAAAATTTATTTTCTTTGGGGCAACGAGTCGGCCCAAGAAGACAAGTAGGCCCATCAATGTGAAGGGATGTGTCCCTCAGGCTAATTCACCCCCATTCGACTAGTATATATACATGATGTAAAATTTCATTTTGGTCATCATCAAATAATCTCTTATCTATTTAGAGACAACTGCACGTGTAACAGAAGGAGGATGAGTTGGCTGAAGTTTGAACAAGTTTACCTGTTGTTTAACCGAGCCATTTGACTAGGGGTTGACCGCATAATTAGGCACAGTTGATCGTAGAATTAGGCTGCAATTTGACCACAAAATTAGGCCGCAATTGACCACAGTGTGACCACAGAACCGAGTTGACCACATACTTATTTTTTACCAAACCGAAGTTTGACTAGAGTTAACTA
The DNA here is from genome assembly GCA_000404065.3 of Pinus taeda. Classification (NCBI taxonomy): domain Eukaryota; kingdom Viridiplantae; phylum Streptophyta; class Pinopsida; order Pinales; family Pinaceae; genus Pinus; species Pinus taeda. The sequence goes on along the minus strand of APFE031430534.1, from coordinate 62,064 downwards.
ATTTGACTAGTTTTAACTAGAACTCTCTTGTTGTTGATTTTGACCAGGTTTGATTGGTCTTTTGACTTGGATATTGGCACATATTTCTAGACAAATTGGATTTGTAAACCTTGTTGAAGAGTAATTTCTCCTAGAAGAAAAGTTGATGGGTTTTCTCCCAAGTTTGGGTTTTCCAAGGTAAAATTGTTGTCTATAATGTGCATGGTTGTCTTTCTTTGATCTTTATTGTTTCTGCTACATTTATTATTAATATTTTCTGAAGTGTAATTGCTCAATGATATCGATGGCATAAGAATAATGTGTGAAAATCATTGGGAAGTAATTATCTAGCAGAAAATCGTATTCTACTATGAATCTTGTAGAAAATTCAACATGAGCTTGGACTCTATATAAGAGAAGCTCCTCCTAGTTGTACTGGTTGTTCAAAGTGTGTTAAACTTTTTGAGGGTGTTGGCTCAAACTTGTTAAAGTAAATGGGATATGATGGACAAGGGCTAGGCGAGAGAATGCAAGGCATCTTGAGCCTCATTATAGCTACATCGTGGGTCAAGCATGAAGGCCTAGGCTTCAATGAAATGTTATTAGAACCGAACCAATCATCTAACCAATCAACCCCAAAACTGGGAACCAGAGTAGAATCAGCAAAATACAAGACCAAAAAACCAATCAACCAAAAAATACATAAATATTCAAATTTTGAGAAAAAAACATATATATTCATGTCTATATGAAATTATGAATTCAAATCATTACACACAAATATGCAAAGTTTCTAATATATATAGCAAGCGTACATATAACCAAAATAGTAATAAGCACAATCCATTTCTAAACCATAAATACAACGACAAAGAGGCTCTAGATGGCCTCTAACGTCCAAAAAATATCATGCTACAACAAACAACTACATATCATGAAAATCATTGCCTATTTTAGGATCCTCATCGTCAGTATCACTCTCTAAGCATTAAAATCAGATAAAAAAAACTTAACATGTCAAATCAAGATTTTGTTTAAGTGATGGGCACATTTTTACTATAGGGTCGTGAGTCATGATAGAGGAATTCAACAACCAATGCCACTAATATCAAGTTACAGAGGGCTCGGTACTCTTGATTAAATGCTAGTTACAATGTTCCACCAAGACTCCGGTGCAAGGAGACGCACAGGGGGGACGTGTGGGAGTACCCTCAAATTTTAGGGAAATTTCGAGGCTGTAGGGGACGTCCGGTTAAAAATATAATTCAAGTTCATATTCAAAAATGAAATATATAATACATTGATCCATATCATTCATCATTCAACATTCTATAATCTACATTGATTTAAAGATTAAATTCATCATTCATCATTCTAGAAAGCTCAATGACGAGCAGGGGAGCAGAAGAGCACAGCTCCGCAGTGGGCAAGAGAGAATAGCTCAACAGCGACAAGAGAGCACTCAGCGGAGCTCAACGACGAGCAAGAGAGCACAGCTCACAAGCGACAAGGGAGCACTCAACAGAGCTCGATGGTGGGCAAGAGAATTTGGGAAATGAATAGGTAAGTTTTAGCTTTTTAATTTTAGTTTTGCTTTATTTTTTTATTTTTTCATAAGTTTCTTGATTTATGAATTTTCAATTTTTTTATATAAGTGTTATATGACAAATTTGAGGGGGGACACCCAAAAGCAACCCTTTTGGGGACTCGCGTCCCCCACAATGAGGAAGCGCACACCCTATGTCTGCACACAACTCCCCAAAACGGGTGCGTGGGGAAACACACCCCCAGACGTCTCCTCGTCCTAGGTGCAGGGGGTGCGAGGGGTGCGTGCATCCGACCCTGGGGGATGCGTCCCCGTCGAACACTGGCTAGTTACATACCCTCATACACAACATAATCCAATGGAAATGTTGCAACCCTTCCAATCCTAAAATCCTAAAAGTTGTTAAGTCTATTGGATTTTGAGTGGGATTGGAGCGTACAAGCTCTTTAATTGATAGAAACATGAATATTATATTAATTAATGGTTGAATGTTGTTACACTGCGGGAGGCCCTGGCTTAAATATAGCCCTGGGTGCCTCTTGGTCAAAGATCATGCCCTTTAATTACTTACTAATTACAATTAATTTAATTTTATATAACATTGCCTCCCCCTTGAAAAGATGCTTTGTCCTCAAAGCATACGTAATGACGGGTGTTGTTGACAAAATGCTTTTGTCTCCCAAGAAGCTTTTTCTTCTGGTAAGCCCTTCCCCTAGATCAGGTATTCTTTGATTACTCGTGATCGCAGTTTCTTTTCTCTAATGGAGATGATACGCTGATTGATGTTGGCCAAGTGCTTTTTAAGGCAAGATACATGGAAAACATAGCAAACACGACTTTATTGAGAAGGCTTAAATTGTATGCTACTTGGCTAATCTTTTTGTTGATCTGGTACGGTCCATAAAACTTTGGTGCCAATTTGTTTTTTCCCTTTTGTTTTAAGGACAACTGATTATAACGCTAGAGTTTAACAAATACCCATTCTCTAACTTCAAATTCTCTCTCGGTTTTGTTTCGGTCATCTTGCTACTTCATACGATTCCTTGCATTATTTAGATTTTCTTTTAGAGTTTGGACGACTTTTTGGGTTTCCTCTAACTAGTTTTTAACAGTTGGAAGCTTCGTCTCGATGATAGCAAAGTCCTTCCATTTCGAAGGTTCGTAACCGTATAGAGCTTGAAATAGTCATTTTTGTTGACGTGTGGTAAGTAGAATTGTACCACCGTTCAAAGAGATGTAAGCACTCAACCCACTTATTTTGTTTGTTTGTAGCGTAACAACATAAGCAGAGGCTTCTAAACATTTATTGACAACCTCTGTTTGGCCATCCATTTGAGGATGGTAAGCTGAACCCAGGTTGAGGTAAGTTCCCATATGTTTGAAAAATTCCTTCCAAAAATTACCCTTAAATTTGGCATCTTTATCGCTCACAATGACCTTGGGAAATCCATGTAATTTGTAAACATTTTTGCATATCTCAACGATTTGTTTTGTTGAGTCTGATTTCCTCATTGCAATAAAGTGAGCATACTTGGTGAGTCTGTCGACTAATACAAGAATTTTATCCTTACCATCAGACACAGGTAAACCTTCAATAAAATCCATTGATATTTCCTCCCATTTCTAATTCGAGATGTTTAAGGGATGAAGTAGTCCAAGTGTCATAATATTTTCATTTTTATTCCTCTAGCATTTATCGCATTCGGCTACATATTTTTTAATATCATTACTCATTCCCTTCCAAAAGAATGACTGTTGTGTGTTATAGTAGGTTTTAAAGAATTCTACATGTTCGACTAACAGTGAATCAAGCGACTCTTTGATAACCTTGGCTTTAGATTTGGAATCTGCATTTAGATAAATTCTTCCTTTGTACCATAGAATATCATTCTTCCATTCAAATTTTGAATTCTAAGGAAGATTATTGATTATAGCACTTATTTCTAGGTCTTTTGCATATTCACTTCGAATCTCATTAAGACACGGGCACAATCACTGAAACTACAAGTAATGATGGTTCTTCATCTTTTCTCGACATGGCATCAACTACTACGTTATCTTTCCCTTTCTTGTGTAATATATCCATGTCAAAGGTAGCGATTTTTTCTATCCATTTTTGTTGTTTTGTAGATAGTGTTTTCTGCTGGAGGAGACGCGGAAAACTATTATGATTTGTTCGTATTAAGAACTTACTTCCCAAGAGATATTGTCTCCATTTGGCTAATGTGTGCATAATAGCAAGCATTTCCTTGTTGTATGTAGACTTGAAACGTTCTTGCTTATTGAGCTTCATGCTTTCAAACACGATTAGGTGACCATCCTACATTAGTACTGCTCCTATGCCAAATCATGAGGCATCACATACAATTACAAATAGTTTTGAGAAGGTTGGAGTTGCCAATTCAGAGGCATTAGACATAACTTCCTTCAAATCTTCAAAACATTTTTTTGCTTCATCATTCCATCGAAATGAGTTCTTCTTTAGAAGGTTCGACAGGGGTGCAGTTATATGGGCATAATTTTTAATAAATCTTCAATAATACTTGGTCAGTCCTAAGAATCCTCTTAGCTTGGAGATATTAACTGGTTTGGGCCATTCCCTTATAACCTTGATCTTATTAGGATCTACTTTTACTCCTTCCTTGGATATTATATATCCGAGATATTCTACTTCTTCCTTCCCAAAAGTGCATTTGGACTTCTTGGCATAGAACTGTTGCTCTTCCAATACAGTAAGAACTTTCTCCAAATGTTGTAGGTGCTCCTTCCAAGTTTTACTGTAAATTAAAATGTCATCAAAGAACACTAACACAAACTTCCTTAAATACGGACAGAATAGCTCGTTCATAGTAGCTTCGAATGTTGTCGGTGCAATGGCTAAACCAAAAGGCATTACTTTAAACTCGTAATGACCTTCATGTGTTCGGAATGCAATTTTTGCTACGTCTTCCAACCTTATTCTAATTTGGTAATACCTCGACCTTAAGTCCAATTTTGAGAAGTATTTAGTGCCATGTAGTTCATCTAACATTTCATCGATAAAAGGAATCGGAAACTTGTTTTTAATTGTTATTTTGTTTAGTCCTCGATAATCAACGCATAATCTGGACGATCCATCTTTCTTTTGAATTAATACAACAAGAGCAGCATACATACTTTTACTCTTTGTGATGATGCCACACTTTAAAAGATCTTGGACTAATCTCTCAATTTCAATTTTTTGATGATGTGGATATTGATATGGTTTGATGTTGATGGGATTTGATCCTGCTTTGACTTCTATTGTATGCTCAATTTCTCTTTTAGGAGGCATCTTCATCGGAAGGTCTTGGAATACTTTTTTGTGCTTTTGAATTAGCTTTTGGACTTCTGGTGCTTCTACGTCTACTAGATTCAAAGTTAACATTTCTAATTGATGACACTGTACTACATAAGCTAGTGCTCCCTTCCGAATCACTTTCATCATCAGAGATGATGATACAATTTGGTTCTCAGGCGGTTGGAACCCATATATCTTGTATTTTTTCCCTTCCAATTTAAATTTTATAAATTTCTTTTGATGGTTGGCACAGTGAGTGCCTAGGTTTTGTAGCCATTGAATACCTAAGACCACATCCACTCCTCCTGATGGTACAATGTAGAACAGAGATTCTAAATTAAAGTCTTGAATCTGCAATTTGACTTTATGGCATTTCCCTACCTTTTCAATTTTCTTATCACCAGCTACCATAACCTTCATGTTAGGCAAGGGAAATGTGAAAATGTTGAGTCTCTTCGCCATGGTTGAGTCCAAAAAATTGTGGGTGCTACTAGTATTGATCAGAACCAATACATTGTTCTTCTTGATATGTCCTTTTAATTTTAATGTATGGGGCTGTGATATACATGTCATAGCTGATAATGATACTTGCGGAAAGCTCTTGTCATCTAGTTCTGGAAAGAATTCTAGGGAATCTTTGATTTCTTCTACGTCTGATTCATCACTGTTTGAATCATTAGTTGCTTCACATTTATACAAGTTCTTGGTCTCTTTTCCTTCAGCACATTTGTGTTTCAAGCCCCATTTTTCGCCACAACATCTGCACTTACCTTCTTTCATTCTTTGCATTTCCAAATTAGTTTTGTCTCCTTCACGAAGATGTGGTGGAACACATTTTGTGTTATTCATGTTCACGGCTTGGGAAAATCTTCGTCTTGAATATAATCTTTCAGCCTTCGGCCACTGCATTTTTTTGTGCTTCTTTTCAGCAACTTTTTCCTTTTGTCTGGCTACCTCTATAGAACTGATGTCATGAAGCTCAAGCTCAGCCTAGATATGGGGTCTAAGTCCCGTGATGTATGACTGAATCAGACGAGTTTCTGATAATCCAGGTACTCGTGTGGCCAAGGTTTCTCATTCTCGTGTGTATTCGTCCACATCTCCTTTTTGTTGTAATTTGTTGAGTGCTGAGAAGAACTGTTCTTCCTTGATACCTTGGAACCTTTTAAGAACACATTTTTGAATTTCCTCCAACTGATAGCAAGTGTCGTCTTTTTTCACCACATATAACAATTATATGCTTCGCCTTCCATTTGCATGGAAGCATGCCTAATCTTTTCGTCATCAATGTTAATACCGTAAATCTTGAAATATTCTTATGCTTTATTGAATCTAGCAATGCTGCATTTTTCGTTACCATCAAATTTGGATAGCTCAAGTTTTTCTCTTCTTTGATATGTAGCTATCGACAGGGCGAAAAAAGGGTGTTGATTTGAAAACGGCATATTGGTGTATGGATTCCAGAGCTGCCTATTTTGAACATTCGTGTTACTATTTTCTTGATTAAGCATGGAAGATGTCTTTGGAGACTCGGGTTTCTCATGTGAGTCTGACACTTTTGATGAATCTGGAGAATTGAGATGTTGAGTAACCTCATTATTCTAGGGTATTTAATCGAGCGTAATCTTCATATTTTCACAAATACAGGTCAACATCACCATCGCTCGATCCACCTTAACTGAAAGGTCTGCCTAATCCTTTTTAAATTCATTCTTGTTCTACTCGAACTAACTCTCTATTCTCTTTGTTGTGTCCAAGAGCGCTTCGATTTTTTCGACCTGTCCAGTCACCTTAGTCTCAAGACCTAACAATATTTTATTAAAATCGGCCATCGACATTGATGACCCCATTGATCTAGCATGTGGCGGAGTATACTTATCCAGCTTAACTTTTTTTTTCTTAATTGAACCCTATTTTTTTAATTTAAATTTAATTAAATTTTTTTAATATATATGATTATATTGACTATATAGCTATAACTTTATACAGTTATAAATTTAATAGAATTAAAAGGAGTTTCCTTACGCTCAATGGGGTCAACGGGGTCAGAAGTCCAACGAGGGTTGGAACATGACTGACGAACAGGGTCGTAGTAGACACAGTGGATCGACATAGATATCGGTTGGACGACGAAGGCAGAGACATTGGATTGATGGCAAACAGAGAGTCGGTCAGCAACAAAGGCAGTGTCGGAGATATGGAAACGACGAGGGAAGCACAATATAGAGAGTCGGCATTCTAGGTGCACAGTAGACGCAGGGACAGCAGGGATACACAATGAATACACAAACAGAATCGCAAATGGTAGGGTCGTCAGCCTGTTATGGTGAGTATAAGAAGTGCGGAAGTGGTCGATCGGGGAAAACGAATAGAACAAGGTACCAATACACTGCGAATGGATAGTCAATGGAACGTTGATAACGAAGAGTAAAAAACAGAGTTGCAGTAGCGGTTGGGCTCTGATACCACCTGGAGCATACAAGCTCTTTAATTGACAGAAACATGAATATTATATTAATTAATGATTTAATGTTGTTACACCATGGGAGGCCCTGGCTTAAATACAACGCTGGGTGCCTCTTGTTGAATGGGCATGATCTTTGATCATGCCCTTTAATTACTTACTTTCTCCATATGAAATCCAATGAGGTTGGGATCACTCTCAAACATCCTAAAACAATTAATGGTAAGGTTAAAAATTTTAAAGAATGAAAATGAAAGATTAAGGAGAATGCCACTTTTAATTTAGAAGTTTAACATTACCATTAACTACATAGCATTAGTAGGGCCCTAGGGTTGAATATTACACTGCCCCGCCCATAATTTTAATCTTATTTTTTATTTATTTATTTATTTTTCATAATTTGTATTCGAAGGGTCTTTTGTTGCATTGTATGGAACATGGAACTGACTGATTTCGTGGAAAAAGGTCGTTTGATATCGAACCGACACATTCCAGTTTTGTGCCATCGTTCATACCGGTTTAAGCATCAAAAATGTCGGACCTGTTACGGCTTGAATCCACACCTAGGATTATCATGGAGAAAATCTTTAACTCCACTTGGTGTGGCCTTGGGGGCAAGTCTTGAGTTGAGTTGTTGTCACTCAAATCTCAACTCCTCCGTCTAGGCTAACTCCTAGCGAAGCCAAGGGGAGTCAACATGTAATATTCCTAATTAGCCATGGCTAATTGGAATATTCGATTTTGCTCAATTTTGCCTTCTATAGCTATTTATAAATAAAAAGGTGAGGAAAGGGGGACATACTCACTTTATGAATAAAGACACTCCCTAGTAAGCACAACGTTGTAACTTAAGAGGTGAGCCAAGGGGGGCCAGAGAACCACGTAGAGGAGGGGCCCACGTAGACACTTGGAGTGACTGCGCAGATGGTGAGGAACACGTGGCAAGAAGAAAGCTACGTTGGAGGAGGTGAGCCTTGGGATTGAGAGAGGCCAATGCTATAAAGGAGAGAGGAGCCTCCTCATTTTGGCATTCAATTATGTGCATTTGAGCTAGTCACTTCGACTTAGAGCACGCTGGCTGTTTAGCTGGTCTGCAGCACTGTTTAGTGCATTGAGTGTCTCCATTCAGAGATCTCACCCTTAGCCCCGGGGGGCTTCGAGTGCCTGCTCGGGCAAGGCATTTCCATCAGCATTTTTGCAGTAGTTGCATCAACATTTTGGTAGGAGGATTGAGCATCTTGGATGACTACGCAGTCTTGAGAGGGATGATGCAGTTCTTTCTGGCAGCAATTCTGGAATGAGGGTTTGTGGAGGATTTGAGCTGGGAGATTGAGCAAGAGATCAGTGCTTGCATATTGGAGGATTTTGGCAGAGTTTCGGGCTGAGTTTTGGTGGATTCTATTCAGTGGCAGTGCAAAGCCTTGAGGGACAACGTAGATCCCCAAAGGGGTGATTTTCGGGGGTCGGTTGTTTCAGAAAAGCTTTCTGGGTTTTTTTGGGTTTCTTGAGTAAAGTCTGATTCCATAGTTTCAGAATTTTCTGAGGAGGGGAACAGCCCCAAATCCTCATTTGATTTCCAGCAGTAGCAACGGCATGGCAGTTTCCCAGCAGCTTGGACGCGGTTCAGAGAAAGGCCATTCCTTTATTGTTCTGAGTGTATTTCTTCACTTGCCTTGTGCAAGTCGAGGTGCCATATTTCTGATCACCTCCTGTATTCATTCCATTACTCAGTATAATAAAATGGCTTAGCATTTCTCTCTGCATTTCTTGAGTATCTGCTTGTATTTCATGTTTACATTATTATATGCTCCACCAGTGTTATTTTTATCACGTTGAGCTTCCCGGTTGCTATATCGTTTGTACGTATTTGGTTAGAGTTTGCTTGGGTTTGAGGAATATCCCGGAATTGGAATATTACAGTGGTATCAGAGCATAGATCTGGCTCAGCCTGTGGAGCTAGCAATCTATGACACCAGGAGAAAAGCCCTACATCTGTTATAGAGGTAAGAGATACAGAGACACTGGGCGTAGGTTAGAGAACACCTACGGAGAGGGAGACTATGTTCGGGTGCAGGACAGAGAACAAGAGGAGCCTGCAGTGAACACAGAACCATAGTTTTAAAACTCCGACGCCGACTCCGACTCGGCCGAGCAATGACTCCGACTCCGACTCCGAAACGGTAATGACTCGGCAGGCTCATTTTCAATGACTCGGTCGTTGTAAAAAATACATTAAATATTTAGTTTTTTTATAAAAAAACATAATTTTGAAGATTTTGGTAAATAAGTATTTGTTGGTGCACATCTATTGATGATATTTTTTATTTGGAAGGAAAGGTAGAATTTAGCTTCAGGCTATCATAAGATTTATTAAGATTACAAATTCTAAGATTTATTAAAATTACAAATTTTAAAATGTTTTAAAACTGTGATATATTTATGAGATGTTACCTATCTGGATTCTTTTATGTCTCTTGTTATATGAATTGAATATTTTCAAATTTGCACTCATACGCAGGTGGTTTAAACACTTCTTGATCTCATTACAGGAAATTCAATCATAGATTCCCTCAAACATTAAAAGTATAAAAAAAAATCAAAATGGATAATACTTTAAGATAGCATTTGGTCTCCAAATTCCATGTTCATTGGAAATTGAAAGGAAATTGTAACTTACTTTTTATCATAAGTTGTGTCATTGAAGTTGTGGAAAATTCCTGTAACATTAAATGCCAAATATTTCGAGTATACAAACTCATCTAATAGATTACATTTCTAATCTACATAGTCAGATCTTAAAAGATTTAGATACATTCAGGCTTGAATGCATATCTTCTAGATATACTTTATTTAATGCTGACTTGCTCAGTTCAAAATGCTTGCCTTCTGCAAATATTGCAATTACCGAACAATGCTACCCGGCCGTTTCATGTCGAACTCGGTCCGTTTCGGCCGAGTCATTGCTGACTCGACCGTCCGAACCGGGTTTCTCACCGAGTCGATGCCCAGGCTATTGAAACGGACCAACTCGGCCGAGTCAATGTTGACTCGGCCGTTTCTTAAAACACTGCACAGAACAGGAGGAGCCATTGGTGGACACAGAGCAGGAGGATCCAATGGCAGATGATGAAGGGAAGAGATTTGTGGATATGCTCCTCAAATCAGTGCAAGATCTGTCGAGGCAGATTGAGATGACGGGGCAAAGGTTCACGGCAGTAGAGGCTAAACAGCATGAGAGCCCATGGGTTTTCCAGGTTGGTGAGGGATCGGGTGCATCCCACCATTTGCCAGAGCAGCATGATACTACGCATCAGGTGGCCTCGCATGCCCCTACACGCCCTACCATGCCCACTTTCTTAGGAGCAGACACGGGGGCCAAAGCCCAGCAGGAGGCGGAGCTCGACCATATAGGCGATTATTTTGCAGAATACCAGGCCTATGGGCAGGAGTTCAGGGGTGCACTCTCATTCAGAGACTTTGTTCAGCTCCAGCGGGATAGTAGACCCCGCGACCATCACAGAGGACACCGACATTATCACGATGGAGACACCCACCACACAGCTAGTAGATTCCACTTGCCTACGTTTGATGGTTCATCAAACAGTTCAGCAAGGTCTTGGGTGGAGAAGTTGGACATCTATTTCCAGCTTAACCAGATGTCGGAGGCAGAGGCCATCAAGGTGGCGACATTACATTTGGATGGTGAGGCCCAGGATTGGTGGTTCCATGGGATGGTTACACTCGGACATTCCACAGTGACGACATATGCTAAGTTCACTAGGAGATTGACGGAAAGATTTGACCGGAGGGATCCGGAACAGCACTTTGTTGAGCTGACGAGGCTCAAACAGATAGGGAGCCCAGAGACCTACATTGCAAACTTCTTGAGGATTTCAGTGATGGTGCCAGATCTATACACGGCACGGAGGATCTAAATGTATGTGGAGGGGTTAGCAGAGCCACTTCGGGGTCTAGTCAGATCCACCAAACCAGCCACACTTCGGGATGTTATTAGCAGGACCCGGGACTTACAAGATGCCTTACCCAGGACCCGAACACCTTACCCCCAAAGACAGAATTTCCAGCCTAAGGGGAAGGATGCGAGGATTCTGCCTCCAAAGGGGAATCCAGGACGAGCACAGATTGATGATGATGCCAGGAGGGAGCTAAAGAAGAAGCGGTTGTGCTTTACCTATCAAGAACCGTGGGCACCAGGACATAGATGTGTTGCTGGCAGGGCACATTTTATTGAGGTCTTCTCCAAGAGCAGCGGGGAAGAGGATGAGGAGTATGATGTGGAGGCAGGTGATAGTCATGCAGCGTAGGATCCTTTGCCACCTCCACCACCACCAGCAGGTGGTGAAGCTTTTGCACCTACCGCAGGGGTCCTTGCAGCATTATGAGGAGTTCCCAAGTATTTGACGTTGCGCGTACAAGGGACAGTCCATGGCCAGCGAGTGTCAGTTTTGGTTGACAATGGGGCAACCCACAACTTCATTGATGCACAGATGGTTGAGCGGAGAGGCATACAGATAGAAAGCTTCGATGGGTTTTCAGTTTTGGTCCCAGGAGATCAGACCCTGATGTGTGCTCGTTATGTTCCAGAGCTATTAGTGACGATGGGCACCTACACATTAACTGGCCACTTTTTCGTGGTCGATATTTCGGACATCAACATGATACTGGGTGTTCAATGGCTCATCACCCTAGGGAAGGTCACGACAAGTTGGAAGACCCTAGAGATGGAGTGGGATGATGAAAAGACAGGGAGGCATGAGAAGATACGAGGACAGCACACATATCCGCCTCAGACTGTTTCGGCTCATCGGATGGAGGCAGTCTTCCAGAAGGGAGACATAGAGTGGGCAGTGGAGCTGCGTGCATCAAAGGCAGAGGCCACAGGGCAGACAGTGCACCCAGAGATACAGTCCATCCTTGACCAGTATGCCATAGTGTTTGGGGAGATTCCGCCGGGACAGCCACCGGACCGGGGGTTTGAGCATACCATTGAGCTTGAGCAGGGCATACAAGTAGTGATTACTACCCCCTATAGGCATCCCAAGGCCTATTGGGACGAGATTGAGCGGGCCATTTAGGAGTTGCTGGCTCTTGGGCACATTCAGCCGAGCACAAGTCCTTTTGCTTCTTCCGTGGTGTTGGTGAATACGAAGGATGACACATTGAGGATGTGCATTGACTACAGGGCCCTAAACAAAAAGACACTGAGAACAAGTACCCCATACTCAGGATCGATGAGCTGATGGATGAGTTGAGAGGAGCACGGTTCTTCTCAAAGATTGATTTGAGATCTGGATACCATCAGATTCCAATGTTCTACCAAGGTTCCAGGACGAGGGGGCGAGGGAGCGAGGGGGCGCGGGAGCGGCCTATGCAAAAGCTCCCCAGCATTTTTTTGGAAACGTGGGGGAGCGTCAGGGTCTTAAAAACTTATAAATATAAAATATAATTTATTAATTGAGTCCACTATGACAATTTTGGTTTGAATTGAAAAGCTGCAAAGCATGATCATTGATATGAAATCATTATCTAAATTTCTAATATCATATAAAATAATAAAATTTAAATTCTAATTTAAATAATAAATCAATGATCATACATTATAACAAATACAAAGACAACAATACCACCATCTTCAGCATTCTGATAATACACAACAAACCTCAACAATGTCGTTGTAGAAGATCACTGTAGATCTATTCTTCCTGCATCTCTGTTATCAATAAAAGATCTTAATCTCAGAATCTTAACACTTATGTCCTCTGCAACTTCAACAATATGTTATCAAGGCAACTCTGTTCAGTTCTAGGCCAAACTGCTATAATCATTGGTGAGTTTTGCCCATCTGTACATAGTATCAATTACAAGGATATAGAAAACAACAGTGTTGTGTTATGCTCATGTGAATTCTATTGTCAATTGTATCCTTGTTGAAGAGTGATTGTTGTGCAGACTCCTGATGGCATAACAAGATGTTAATGCCTCTATCCATTGATGCACATTTGTGTCTAGAACATTACTCATACTTCTATCATAACTCCAAAAATCTGCAATCTAAACCTGTAGCTTCCATATCTGCCAATTTGGCTATATGTATTACAGCTTCTGCTCCTTTACTTTGAAACTCTTGTTTAAATTCAAATTACAATGACCTCAAGGATTACTGTAACTTGATTATACAGATAATTTTAAGACACTAGTTAGGGTTACTTAGAGAAATCAAAAATACTTCAACGTGATCAGTGTGTCTATTAGAAAGCAAGCATTGCCACATAAAAGTTAAGTTAATTTGATGTTGAACTTCTTTGCCTTCTAATATTTCTTATCGTCACAAACTGAATTCTTCACAAGAGGGAGCCTCTGATGTTGATCATCCATAGTGAATCTTGAAGAGTCAAGCTTTGAGAGAAGCGGAGAAGCATTGATGAGTAACCACTTCAGGGATGATCTCCTCACAGAATGTGTAGGGTAATATTGAGCAGCAACCACAGATAAATGAATTTGTTTGGATCAAACTCAGAATTTGTCTAACCAGAGGACCAACGATTCATAGTGATAGAAATCCTCAAGATCTGTCTTCAATTCTGTATAATATGTGCACTCCAGAATTCCTGCAAATAACCAATCACATCACCAATGTGATAGCCATATCAAGGGTCCATTCTGTAATCTGCAATGTTCCAATAGATGCCATCGAGGTTCCATGCATGAGAGTGATTAGATCTAGTAATAACAACACACACAGCGCACGAAGGTTGTGTGTGTTGTATTGTGTTCACCCTGTCGTTTTTATAACATGAAACAGCTAAATTCCAAAACCCTACGCTTAGTTTAATTGTTAATTAAAGATTAGTTTTAGGGTTAAGTTAATTAAAATCGTCTTTTTTTGCATAAACGTGTGCCACTGCATCGATCCACCCAACACCCCCCCCTCGCCCCCTCTCATCCCCCCTCACCCCCCCACGTCCCCCCACGTCCCGTCACGTCCCCTTTTTCGGAAACGCCCCCTCAAGAAAGGGAAAAGACTCCTTGGCACGTCCCCCTGAGTTTCCTCATTTTTGGGGCCGTGGGGAAACATCCCCTACTCGTCCCCAAGTCCCTGGAGCGCAGAGGAGCGAGGAAACTAGACCCCGGGGGGGGAGGGGCGAGTCCCCGTGGAATACTGTCAGATTCACATGAGGGAGCAGGACATTCCCAAGACTGCCTTCAATTGTCACTATGGGCACTTTGAGTTTTTGGTGATGCCCTTTGGGCTAACCAACGCCCCCGCTACATTTCAATCTTGCATGAATCACATCTTCCGCAGTCACTTGAGGAAGTTTGTGTTGGTATTCTTTGATGATATCCTCATTTACAACAGGACTTGGGAGGAGCATCTCCAGCACATTGAGACAGTGTTGTGTATCTTGCAGGAGCAGCAGTTCTATGCCAAGCTCTCCAAGTGTGAGTTTGGGTTGACGGAGATGTTGTACTTGGGACACGTCATAGGGGTGGACGGAGTGAGGGTCCACGAGGAGAAGATCAGGGCCATCAGAGATTGACCGGAGCCGAGGAACGTGACAAAATTCCGAGGATTCATTGGCATTTGTACTTACCACCGGAAGTTCGTCAAGAGTTTCTCACAGCTTGCTGCACCCCTGACAGATCTGACGAGGAAGGGGGCATTCAGTTGGTCGGATATAGTGCAGCGAGACTTTGACAAGCTCAAGGAGGTTATGAGCAGTGGCCCAGCGCTTGCATTGCCAGATTTTACGCAGCTATTCGTTTTGGAGTGTGATGCGTCGGGAGAGGGGATCGGCGCAGTATTGATGCAGGGAGGTCACCTTATAGCCTTTGAGAGCCGGAAGCTCCTTCCACACGAGAGGTTGTATTCTATATACGACAAGGAGATGTTGGCCATCATGTATGCATTGGCCAAGTTCCGGCAGTATTTAGTGGGTAACAGGTTCAAGGTGAGGACTGATCACAACAGCCTCAAGTTCTTTTTGGAGCAGAAGCAGCTACAGGAGAGGCAGCAGAAGTAGATCAGTAAGATCCAAGCATATGACTTTGACATTGAGTATGTCAAGGGTAAGAACAACGTGGTGGCAGATGCCCTTTCACGTAGACCAGCCACGTTGTCTCTTATGAGCTTGGACACAGACTGGAGGGCTTGACTCTTAGTAGAGTACTCCAAGGATAGATTTGCATGTGACGTTCTGGATGGGCAGATGGCATATGACAGGTACAGGATGGTCGATGAGATCATCTACTACAGGGACCAGATCTTCTTAACCGAGGGATCTCAGCTCAAGAATAAGATACTTCAGGCAACACATGATTCACCATTGGCCGGCCATCAGGGGTTTACCAAAACCTACAGGGCCGTTAGAGAGAGGTTCTCATGGAAGGGCCTTAAGGAGGACATACTCCAGCATGTCCGGGAGTGTAATATTTGCCAGAGGAATAAGGGGGAGATGAGCCATCCCGCAGGATTATTGCAGCCTCTTCTCATTCCGGAGGGGAAATGGGAGAGTATTTCGATGGACTTCATCACAAGGTTGCCCGTGGTACAGGGCAAGGATTGTATCTTTGTCATCGTTGATCGACTGACAAAGTATGCACATTTTTTCGCCATATCCGCACACTACACAACAACACAGGTGGCCGAGCTGTTCTTCAGAGATGTCTTCAGGCTACATGGTCTTCCTAAGACCATCGTCAATGATAGGGACAGCTGTTTCATGGGCAAGCTTTGGTGGGAGCTCTTCCGGTTGGTGGGGACGAAGTTGACACCGGGTACCAGTTATCACCCACAGACGGACGAGCAGACAGAGATAGTTAACAAGTGGCTGGAGGGCTACTTGCTTAACTATGTCAATGGGCAGCAGTGAGCATGGTTGAAGTGGCTACATCTGGGGGAGTACTACTACAACACTACACATCACATGTCCATTGGTATGTCACCATTTTATGCTTTGTATGGATATCATCCTTTATCATTTGCTGACGTTATGTTTGGTGCTAGCAAGGCTCCGAGAGCCAAGATTTGGATCCAAGAGAGTCAGGATATTCTCCGAGCTCTCAAGGATAATATGGCTACAGCGTAGGACCAGCAGAAGTTGTATGCTGATAGGGGTCGGGTGGAGACACAGTTTGAGGTAGGGGACCTGGTCTACCTACGATTACAGCCATACTGACAATCGTCACTGAAGCAGAAGGGGGCTGAGAAGCTCAAGCCCCACTTTTATGGGCCATACAAGGTGATACGCAGGATTGGACAGGTTGCATATGAGTTGGAGCTGCCCCAAGGCAGCAAGATTCATAACGTTTTTCATGTATCATGCTGAAGAAGGCATTGGGGTAGCAGGGGACAGTGGCAGATGAGCTACCACCCATGGATGATGAGGGGCATTGGTGTTGCAACCAGAGGCTATTATTGACACCAAGGAGAGGCAGCTACGGAGCAGGACGGTCCGGGAATTCTTGGTGAGGTGGAAGAATTTACCGGATGAGGATGACACTTGGGAGAATGAGAAGATCTTGCAGCATCCATCACTTCAGTTGCTTGAGGACAAGCAACATTTTGCCGGGGGAGACTGTAATATTCCTAATTAGCCATGGCTAATTGGAATATTCGATTTTGCTCAATTTTGCCTTCTATAGCTATTTATAAATAAAAAGGTTAGGAAAGGGGGACATACTCACTTTATGAATAAAGACACTCCCTAGTAAGCACAACGTTGTAACTTAAGAGGTGAGTCAAGGGGGGCCAAAGAACCACATAGAGGAGGGGCCCACGTAGACACTTGGAGTGACTGCGCAGATGGTGAGGAACACATGGCAAGAGGAAAGCTACGTTTGAGGAGGTGAGCCTTGGGATTAAGAGAGGCCAACGCTATAAAGGAGAGAGGAGCCTCCTCATTTCGACATTCAATTATGTGCATTTGAGCTAGTTCAACTTAGAGCACGCTAGCTGTTTAGCTGGTCTGCAGCACTGTTTAGTGCACTGAGTGTCTCCGTTTGGAGATCTCACCCTTAGCCCCGGGGGGCTTCGAGTGCCTGCTCGGACAAGGCATTTCCATCAGTGTTTTTGTAGTAGTTGCATCAGCATTTTGGCAAGAGGATTGAGCATCTTGGATGACTGCGCAGTCTTGAGAGGGATGACGCAGTTCTTTCTGGTAGGAGTTCTGGATTGAGGGTTTGTGGAGGATTTGAGCTGGAAGATTGAGCAAGAGATTAGCTCTTGCATATTGGAGGATTTTGGCCGAGTTTCGGGCTGAGTTTTGGTGGATTCTATTCAGTGGCAACGCAAAGCCTTGAGGGATAGCATAGATCCCCAAGGGGGTGATTTTTGGGGGTCCGCTATTTCAGAAAAGCTTTCTGGGTTTTTCTAGGTTTCTTGGGTAGAGTCTGATTCCATAGTTTCAGCATTTTCTGAGGAGGGGAACAGCCCCAAATCCTCATTTGATTTCCAGCAGTAGCAGCGGCATGGCAGTTTCCCAGCAGCTTGGACGCAGTTCAGAGAAAGGCCATTCCTTTACTGTTCTGAGTGTATTTCTTGACTTGCCTTGTGCAAGTCAAGGTGCCATCTTTTTGATCACCTCCTGTATTCATTCCATTACTCAGTATAATAAAATGGCTTAGCATTTCCCTCTGCATTTCTTGAGTATCTACTTGTATTTCATGTTTACATTATTATATGTTGCACCACTGTTATTTTTATCACGTTGAGCTTCCCGATTGCTATATCATTTGTACATATTTGGTTAGAGTTTGCTTGGGTTTGAGGAATATCCCAGAATTGGGATATTACACGACAGTATGAAAATAACTAAGTTTCAACTAATCTAAAGCTAGATAAGTTAAGTTCTAGGAGTTATAATTTAATGATCAAAGATGCATCCAAATTAAATCAATATATAGATTGCAGCAAATGAATTTAAAGCGTCATAATAGTAATAACCATCCACAAACTGAGATATTGCAATAACAGACAAGGTGGATCGAAATAGACCAGTGCCAAATATTAAGGTACTTGCAAAGTAAATATTCCAAGTAAAGAGATGCCTTGAAAGTAATGCTTGGAAGGAAATACTCAATAAATAAATGTCTCAAAGCAAATGCTTGGAAAATAAATGTGGCAATAAAGATGGGTAAATACAATAATGTCAAGTGTAAAATTCTTAGAAAAGTGAATGCTTATAAACAAGATGCTTTGTAATAATAACAATTGTTTCCAAGAGATAGATAAACTTTATGAAATTAGGAAGCAAAATGAAATGAAACTCCAAGTATCAATGTTGTTAGTTAGATGTATTGGAATACAATCTTGATTTATTTTAAATTAAGTTAGATTGCAAATTGGTTAGCTGCAAATTGAACAAGTTTCAATAGAACTTCTTCCCCAGACCTTATCCTTGCTGAGGCCCTGATCTCAAAATAAGGAGTCAATATGGGATGAAGGGTCCCTAAATTACTACTTCAACCAACAAAGTTGGAGGTAAATTTGATTATTGCAAAAACAAACTTAAAAGATTTAAATTGAATGCACAAAATTGCTTGAAGTGTAAAGTAAATGACTAAACTAGTTGGCAATTGCAAGACACAAGTAAATTGCAAGTGAGAGTAGATTGTATGAGGTAAAAATTTAACCCAACTACGCTAACGATCATTATGCTACACTACTTAGTTCAGCCAATAATGGAAATTATTCAAGAACAAAAATAACTTCCCCAAATGGGGGAGGGGGGGGTGCCTAGTGGAAAAAATCCCCTAACTCCCAGGGAAAATGAATTCTTTATTAGATCCCCCTTATAAGAATGAGAGATAGAAAGATAATTTACAATGAATCCCTTCTAGAAAAGGGTTTGTCGAGATACTTTGGAGAGAGATTATAATAGGACCCCTCGAGGGGATCAAACACTCTTTTCCAAAGACTTATAGCAAGATAGAAGTGTGAAAATTTCAACACTAAAATATTATTGCAGCAACTGGAAATTATTTTTCTAATTGTTAATTAATTTAATAATTTATCTGCTACAGCAAATACCAAATAATTCACATGGAACCTTCACAAATAAAACCGCGAAAAATAATAGCACTAGAAACTGAGAAATGCTAGCACATACACAAAAAAAATTACATAGTTATTTCTGGACAAATGTCCCCAGAAAAAACCAACTTGGGAAAAATGGTGTAGCAGATGAGGGTTTTATTATTATGCAGCAGTGAAATTCTGAGTACAATATATGGAGGCCCAATTGGCAATATAAACAGCAAGAAAATCTAGCCAAAAATTATCTAAGGGAATTTCCCTTCCTCCACAAGCAACCCCGGCACAACTTAGCTTCAAAAACACATCCTCCTAGACCCTCTGTGCAGTGCTTGCACAGACCCTTTGACATCTAGCCCGAAACTTCCTCTGAACAAGTCGTTTTGTTTGTCTATGCGGAGGAAAATGATTCTCCAACCTTCTGGAAGACTTTCCAAGCCTCTGGAAGCTGAATCGATTTTTCCTCTAGCTAAATCGAATTGCCCTCTAAAGTTGACTACGCAGTCCTCTGTGTTGCCTCACTGTGAATAACTTGACCTCTTGTTGTTGCCTCTCCAGATCTGGAAAACTTTCTCCAAATCACTGTCTTTGCCCGTCTTTGTCTCTGCTTCCTTAATAAAGCTCGAACTCTTCCAGCACTGCTATCTCTCTAGAAAATCAAACTCTGTGGTTCTCACAAGTGAGTTTTCCATCTACCCATCGACTTCTTCTTATAATCTTTTGTTGGACCTCCAACGACCAAGATTAAAACTTAATCAAAGGCCAAGATCATATCGGAGTTGATCTATGTGAGTTTCTAGAAGATTCATACCTTATCTCAATTAATTCTGATTAATAAACCAGTTTTCCTAAGTTTAGACTTGGGAAACATTTAAAAATAGACTAATAATCTAATTAAAACACTTCTAGGTGGAATTTCTAGAAATGATTTTTGGGTTATGGAAAACCCCTGTGTTTTAGCCTCTCCACAAAGTTTCGAGACTAGAACACCTCCGATGCTACAGAAACTAACAAGAAACAATCTAAGGAAAATATTACAATTGGCCCCTTGTGCAAGTCCCAATTTTGAGATAAAAAGTCTCTTTACAAAGTTACAATGGATTTACAAGAGGCCCTTTTGGCAGCCTCAAAAGAGAGTCCTTTTCTACAAATTTTAAATGGTTTCTTCGAGGTTATCTTTGAGTAGAAGAAACCCTTTGAACGGGTTTTACAAAGTGCAAAAGGAAGTTTTTAATCAGTTGACAAAATGTGGCCATTTTCGAGTGTTTTTTTTTCCACGAGCACTTCCTTTTTGAACTGTCAAAGTCTGTAAAAAAATATCAGCAAGCAAATTAGTTAGTAAAACACTCAAAAACGATGATCTAAACATATTAAAATTGCTCTTATAAAGAAAAAATTCCAAGTCCCAAATATCATATTTATATGGTGTTTTGGTAATGAATGACCAAATAAACTTGGTCCTTGTTAGCAAAATAGATTGTTGTTAGAACAACAATCTAAATTTAATCTTATGTGCCTGATTTTTTAATGAAAATTTAAGGAAAAGATCAAGAAGTTTATGATTTGCAGGTAAAGGATATGAGAGTGAGTCTCGATGGTTTTTACTTTCAAGGCTTGGTTCAATCCACCAAAGCTAATTCTCTTGGAACCTATGATCTGCAAAATAAACTAGGGTCACACTGCTTGTGAAAATAGGGCCACACTACAGTGAAAATTCTATCACTGTAGCGACTGATTTAGTTTTCCTACTTATTCCACAATAAGTTATTTATGAAATTACTTCAATAAACATTAAAATAAACACTGCTGCAGATATCACACTGTAATACAAAAACAAACATATGCACAAGCATTAACACATTGACACAGATATTTTGGACAACATTCCTCGGAAAAACCCAATGTGGGGAAACCGGTGCAGCAAAGGAGGATTTTATTATTCAACAATTCTTCAGTACAATAGGGTGCCAAACTAGCTTACCCACAAAGAGAAATAATTCTCCAGCACTTCTCCCAATACCAATGTCAGCCCGGCTAACCTCTACGTGGCTCTCAAACCCTCTGCGTCAGCCCCTAGGCCTCTCTACATCACCCACACAGGCCCAGCTAGTGATTGCGCAATCTTCTGTTGCCTCTGCGTCTGCCTACAAAGCCCTGCGTCCACCTCTCCTGCCTCAGCGTTGATCTCCAAAGACTAATCCCACCTCTCTGCTCCATACTCGCTGCCTCCTGACTACTCACCAGACCACTGGTTCAATTTCTTAGCTAACCCTGCTCCAGAAATTGAAATGACTGGTCTCCCTCAGTGTATCCTCCAAGCGACCCTCAAGCCTCCTCTTATACTTTTCTCGTTGACAAATCAACAGTTCAGATTAAGTCCTTAATCAACAGCTAAGATAAGATCTGGCTTGATCCATGACTTTTGGACCATTCTAACACTGTTTTATATTAATTCACATTAATATTTTATTTTCCCTAAGTTTAAACTTAGGGACTTCATTAAAAATATTAATTATTTTAATATCTCCCAAACTGTTTAGAATATGCCCAAAACCTTTCTGGGTATTGGAGATCTCATGTGCCTTAGCCTCTCCACCAATTTTCGTGGCTAAAGCACATCCGATGCTACCCCAAATCAACATTGCTGTCATATCAGACCTGCAACTATATCTCAAGAAAGAGCTCGGTTGGAGAAGGGATAAAGTACTCTTCATATGTGAAGGTATCTACTAAGGATCAAAGAGGAATATCTCTTGTAGAACAAGCATAACAAGGACTACTATCAGTTGCCAAAAGAAGGATGAAGTGATGGAGGATGGAGAACGAAGTGATAGAGGAAGGAGGACGAAGACTTAACTTGTGCTCAGAGGATATTCTTGTCAAGGGTCTAGGGTTTGGCATTTATCAATAGAAGCTTCAATAAGAGAAATTTGAGAAAGGGTTTTCCTCTTTAAGAGAGAGAGGTTTTGCCCTGGCAGAGAGCCAACATCTTGTGTTCTTGCCTTTTGTATTTTGGTAGCAATTTGATGAAGTAAAAGAACATACACTAATAATAAGAAGAAGATCAAGATAACAAGAAAACTAAAAGTGCTTCACAAATTGTTATCATTGCTAGAAAAATCCTGTCATAACTAAATGCCCTAGATTCTTCAACACAATAGTCAAGAGATAGTGTGGAAATGCCTCCCTTCTGCCTTATATACTCATGGCCCATGTGTACCCCCTGGTGGCCCCCACTTCCCACTAATTCACACTCTCTCTCTAAGGGGTGTGTATTGCCTCCTTTTTGAGCATGGGACCCACTTACCAACATTTCCTAAGTCCAAAATTGCCAAAATTTATCTCCAACGCCAAAATTACAAAAATTTGCTACACTTAGCAACTTTATGGAATAGAGGATATCACATAGCCACAACTGAAAAGAGGGGCCAAGGACCAGGCAGAGCTCGCCACAGCTGAAAAGAGGGGCCGAGGACCATGCAGGCTGGCCGCAGGCCTGTTGGGGCAAAGGCAGGCCTGGTTAGAGCAGGCCAAGGCTGGACATTGGCCTAAATGAACAAGCAGAAGGTCCAGCAAAAGGAGGAACAGCAACTGAAGGAGGCACAGGGAGCAGCCCTGGTGCCAAAAGAGGGTTGCAGGACTGACACAAAGGGAAAGCAGGCTGGCCAAGGGCTGCCAGGTAAGCTTCTGTTGTTTTGATGATATAGTCGCTACAGCTGTGTGATTTGATAGCTGTAGATGTATTTGTTTTTGGGCAGATGAGAGCCTAATGGACTAGGCCTCAGCCTAGTTGTATTAGTGAAAGGACAGACTTGTATTATAGCATTGTATAGGGTTTGTAAAGGGCCATGATCCCTGGTACAGGAACCCTAAGGTTTTCTTAATGAAGGTCTAACGAGGAACATGTTTTCGGCCATAAATTCTTGTGTACTGTTATTGATCTTATTATTGTTATATTCTGCTGTGCAAAGTTGTTTAAAGTTCGGCATCTCTAATGTGATTATGTTCTTAGATAAGGCATAGACCAGACTTAGGGTGCGTGGGATTTCCAACATACCTATTCTTGGCACATGTGGGGCACAATTCTTTGGGAGTTACACTTCTATTTTATGGACATTTTTGTGTGTGTGCACCTCTTTGTATTTATAAAAGAGAGGGAGGACACATTAGCAAACAAGTAGTCGTCCTAATTATTCTTTCAATGTTACTGCAAAGTTCTGTTATTGCTGCTACATATTTCTATCTTGCTGGTTTCAATTGGCAAATTTAGTATTTCTCACATCTACACTGTTGCTTGCCAGATTGATTTGAAATTCTGATATGCATTGTATACACTTTCCTGATCTATACTCCTATGCTTGTAGTTTTAAAAAGTCTTAAGTTTTGATGGGTGTTTCATAATGCTTTCAGTTTCAGTTGTAGGGTAAAATCTTCAAGTGCAGATCTGCCATCATGAATTAGAAAAATTAATAGCTATTCCATACATAACTCATGTATCAGTTATTTAAATTTTAGCTTATTTTATGCTCTAGGAGTGGCCTTAGGCACTTCCCTGGGCTCCAAGTGCTTATCACTGATCCTATTTTTTTCCAATCCCATTAACCTATCTTTTTGGTCATTCGTTGGATGTCAATTTATTAATCTTATCTTGTCTTTGTCTCATGTTTAGAAGCTGGCTATTGCTCACAATTTGAAGTCTTACATCTCACATCACCTCCACAAACAAAACTTTACATGACCTAGAGCTATGGTAGGAAGGAATTCACGTGCTGATGACCAAGGAAGATAAACTTTTATAATGGCTTCAATTTTGATGTCTTATGTTTTTTTTAATCTCCTCCATAACTTTAGAAATCCAGATTTTCTCTTCTATCTAGTTGACGAATTACTCTTTGGCACTCTAAGTATCCCATGAAAAAAGGATTGCAGCTAAGCCTTGAAGAATGATTTTGGTTTCTCTATATGCTAAATCCAAACAATATGATAAATACTTTGGCAATCTAAGTAGCCTATGGACAAAGGATTGCAGCTAAGACTCTCAACAATGATTCAGGTGTCTCTATATGCCAAATCCAAACTACATGATAAATACTATTTATTCCATATGTGCTTCATAGAAATTCATCCTTCAGAAAGGCTAGCTCAGTCCACCAACCGAAATTCTGGAATAGGTTAGCTTTAACAAAAGGAGTTAAGCTCAAAGTAAGCAAACTACAAGATCTCACTACTACTGTCAACTAAATAAAAATTAGGGACTATCTCACCCACAGAACTTCAGACCAGAGTTATCTTCAAGCCAGATCAGTTCTGAATGAGTGAGAAATATTTTGCATGAAGGCACGCCTATAAGGAAACAAAAATTATCTCATTATGGTTCAGCATGTTACATGCCAGATGTATTACTCCTCTCTAGGCAAGAATGGACCATAATAGTACACAAGAAAGATATGAGCTTTTAAACAGATACAGTTCATAACAGGTAGTTGATACAACAAAACTTCCTACCTGCAGAAATAATGCATTCTCAAGCATCCGTTCTTCCAAATCAAATAATATGAGATTAAACTTGTCACTTTTAGACAACCACAATAGCCGAACAATAAGAAATATACACAAGAAAATATAGGTCAAACCAACCATATCGGGGACAGAAAACCCCTTTGTCCAATTTACAAGCGTGCCAGAGTCGATTGATGTTTGCTTCACCGGAAAGGAAAACGTGAAGCCAATCTCCCTTTGTTGACCAGGATGTAACTGGAAGTTCTCACCCTCAGTTGCAACAAATCTTACAAGTTCAGAAGCAATGTAGTCAAACAACTCCTGCAACCAAATGCCAGTCAGTTTAATGGAATGCATATCTGGAATTTCAGGTACAGATAGACTACTTCAAACAAACAGACAATCATAGACACTTCCAAAAGGTACCTTGCTTGTGCTAACCATCAGGTTTTGAGGAATGGGAACTTCTTCAAACTCTTGGTTAACAACCCGTCTTTCACTACCACCCAATTGGACACGCAAGACTCGAAAATTGGTTCCACCGAGATCCAGTGCATAAAAGAGTCCATTTTCATGCCTTTAACAATGAAAGCATGCAACAAGTTTCATGTAAGCAAATCCCAAAATTGCTGCACTAACCAGTAAAGGAAAGCAATAGCAGAGCATTTTAACTGAACAAGCTCAAGACCAAAAGTTGATTGTAACACAAATTTCATTCTGTATGACTGGATATTAAAAGCCTAATCCAATGCCACAAAAATAAAATCAATAAGATATATAATACAGTGACAGTAGCATGTTTATTAGAAAATATTATTGAAACATACACTTTCAGAAGGTGTGATATGTCACCCCCTGGAATCAATTATAAATACAGTTGCAAAAACACAAGCCCAAGAGAATTCGATGACAAATTGAAATAATAATTCTTGTTAAACCACAATTACATGGGAGCTTATATCAATCATCTGATGAATGCTAATGCTTACATGTGCACTTCAAGATGTGAAATATTTAACAACTCATATCAACAGCATGTGAAGAGAGAAAAATCCAAAGAGAAGATACAAGTCACATCCATTGGGTTGGCCTCTTCCTATATAAATTAGTATCATGGGAGCAATGTACAATGAAAGCAAGGTTACTTGGGAGCAGGAGCGAAAATGGGGAGCGGGAGCGACATTTTCAAAAGCTCCTGATTTGGGAGCGATTCCGGGAGTGTTTTTATATAATATATATATTTTTTATATTTTGATGCATGTATGTCAACAAAAGCATGTAGAATGATGAATTAGATATAAAAAACATAAAAACATAGATTGAACCATATAACAACAATCATCTAAAAGTTATAATCTTCATCAACCACGTCCACAAGTTAGTAACATAGTAACATACTTACTTACAACATATTGGTCTCATATTTCATTTAATTTTCAAGCTAAAAAATTCCAATTATAACATTTACATCATTGATCACCAAAGTTGTACTTGTAAGCCCAAGTGCTAACCCATTACAAACAAATAATATCTAACATAAATGAAATAAGCAAGTCTTGTAGAAATCACATAAGAGAAATTTTTGGACCGACGTGTTTCAAACCAACAAGTGTGGTTCATCATCTGGACCAGATGATGAACCACACTTGTTGGTTTGAAACACGTCGGCCAAAAATTTCTCTTATGTGATTTCTACCGAAAGACTTTGCTTAATTCATTATGGATCACAGAAGCTTGAAAAAAGAAAATGAAATGAAATGTTATGAAATGAAACAACTTTCAACTTTCACAAAGCATCATATTCTTAATTCATTACTAATGAGTTATAATTGCCAACTTCAAACTTCAAACTTAAATTGTCATATATTGTTTACAAAAAATATTATAATAAATATGAAAGAGTCAATAGTTATAAAAACTACTAGAAACTAGAAAAACAAGTAAATCTATTATCTATTGCTAATGCTTGGGCCTCTTGCCACCACGAGAAATGTCTAATTTTTTATTCTTGTTGGAAAATCAAGATCTTTGTCATTAATATCATCCTTTAAGCATTAATATCCAAAGGTATCTTTGTCATTACCTTTGGATCTGTATAGAGATCTTTGTCATTAATATCACCCTCTAAGCATTAACATAAGATAGAAAAAGCATAGCATGTCAAGTCAAGATTTTGTTTGAGTGATGTGTACATTTTTAGGAGGGTCATGATAGAGGAGTTCAACAACCAATGTCACTAACATCAAGGTACATAGAGGGATTGGTGCTATTGATTAAATACGAGTTCCACACCCTAATACATGACAAAATCCAATGGAAACATTGTAATCCCCCCAATCCTAAAATCCTGAAAAAACTACTAGATTTTGAATAAAATGTAAAATTTTACTTTCTCCATATGAAATCCAATGAGGTCGGAACCACTCTCAAACATCCAGAGCCATTTCATGGTAATATTAAAAATTTAAGTAGAAGGATGAAAATAAAGATTACCATGAATCCCATATCAATACTGGGGCCATAGGCTTGATCATTAGGTTGTCCCGCTCAAAACTTATTGGTTTCTTCGAAAAAAAATTGCATTTCGAAAATTACTGCAAAAAAAAATTAAACGCTCCCGAAAAACCAGGGAGCATTTTTTTTTGCCGGGAACGCGCTCCCAAGTCGCTCCCGCTAGGAACACGACTTGGGAGCAAGATCGTGAGGAGGGTGGGCCGCTCCCCGCAACCCTGAATGAAAGAGACTTGTGATATTCCAATGTTAACCAAGTTTCTGGGATGCAGGGGTGTGGGAGAAGAATGCATCCATGGAATGTGTTGAAGAACCTCCCAAATTCTATAGGAAATTGTAGGAGACATCAAGGTCATCAACATAGGGGATCCCACCCAAAATACTTAAGAATTGAAAAAAAAAGAAATGAAAACTAAAACATGAATCATCAAAATCTTATACATAACAACATACCAACAAGCCAAGGGAGGCAAGTGTTGGGGAGGCAATTTTTTGCCCTAGAGGAATAATTGAAGGAAATTCACTTAAAAGCTAGGGATCATGACAAATAATCTAGCCAAAGCCTATGCACTTCTTCATGGCATTATTTTGTCTCATTCTCTTCATCCCATACATCTCACTATCATAAGAGACTCTCTTATCATATCATTAGACAATTGTAGCTACGAACCCAAGCCAAGGATCTCAGATTGGAAGCAATTCTTAATAGAGTTTGGTTTCTGGCTGATAATATGGATTGCCAAATTGTATGGTTCCACGTCCAATGAAGAAATAATCAATTGCCCAATTCCCAGGCCAATTTAGTGATCCAACAAGGCAAAAAGGGGCTTTTATTTTCAACGAGCAACATGTCACACAACCTATGCCATAGTTTCATGATTTCTCCTAGTGTCACGTCAATTGGAACCATCGGGGCAGGAAAGGCAAAGTTAAATTCACATGGAGGAAGCAGGTCACTCCATATGTTCCCACTTCTCAACATAATGGTTCACATCCACGCCACCTCAGGAAAATGATAATTGAGGTTGATGGGCCCCTTGCTCGTTGTCTGAGCCCATAAGAAAAGGGCGAGCTAGTCGCAAGTGAATTTATCTTGAGGTTGACAGTGAATTTATCTCTAGTTTTCTCTCAATTCAAATAGCTCTGGTTGGCAGTGGTTGGGGATTTTAACGAGCTGCGAGCTACCCGTAGTACTCTTCATCAGCACAGGGATGATCTAAGTGCAATTTAAGTAGACCTAGATGGAATTGTTAAGCATCTTTCAGCAATTCAAGACTCAACGGGAGTTGGCGGTAAGGTTTAGTTATCTACTCACCTGCTTCTGAAGCAAAGGGTCGACGTCTTTGAAGTGGTGGTCTTAAAACTTTGAACACTGATCTAGAGAGCTCTTCGCAAATTGTCTTTGAGCCCATGGGCCTCATGAACAGTGCTCCTCTCTATTCTGCTTCGAAAGAATAGTCGCCTAGGGAGAACTCAGATGCCCCTCAACCCCCATCAGCTACTATGTCTCTAGTAATTAAGTAACACGTTTGTAGAAAATGCATGGTTTTGATACATTTGTAACAAGTCTTAATTTATGCTCAGTCTCTTCTATGTTGGTTCCAAGTTTCTATATGCAATATTGGGAAAGTCTAGGGTCTTTAAAAGCATGAATGTCCTGCATATCCAGTCACAAAAGTAAATTGTCTCAAACTCTCTCCAGATCTATGTTTTTTTTGCTTTGAAGTTTCATCCTTTGTACAACCTGTGTGCTTTAGGGACAACTCTTTATAATTAAATAAATTTCATAATTTTTGTAAAATAAAAATAATGTACCAATAAGCCCGATTGGCTAGCTCAAGAGATGTGTTTTGAGCTTCATGTCGAAGGTCTAAGGATCATTTCCCTATGTCGGTTGCCTCTATTGCATGCCTCACTCTACATACCTGTTGTCGCACAGAATGTCTAGGCACCGCGACAACGGCTCAGATCGGGGGTTGTCACCCTAATCCCCAATCTCTACGTTTAAGTTGTCTCTCAATCAGCGGACTAAGGGGGCCAGACCCTACGGAAATGGAATGAATGAGAACTAGTTGGGAACCAAGCAGTCTAGGAGACACAGTTGAGTGACCAAATACTTGTTTAAATCTAGCAAGACTTAAATGATTTGATTTAAACAATTGATACCAGTGCCATATGGAGTCAACTATCTTGCTAAGAAATTTAGGACCAAGTACAGAATGGACAACTGCTGCTAAGGAAAATGTTATTATGATAAAAAGAGATGCAAAATGTGATTAGCAAAGGGATGAGTGAATAGTTTTGAGGTAAGATCGTTTAAGGCTCAAGCACTTAGTATTGATTAACTTTATGACATGAGTATTTAATGAAATAAAGAGACAATCTTATACAAAACAAAGTGCCAAATATCTCAAGTGCCAATAAGATACACAAGATAAGCAAGATGACCACAAGATATATGCTCTTAAAGAAAGATCACTAATATGCCAAAAATTTATAGTAACCAAATGCCATTAATGATATTAATGTCAAGAAAGAGAACTAGAGCATTTATCCAATTTATGCTTCAACGACAATTCTTCAATAAGATTATCAACACTCCCTTTAGACAATAAGGATTCTTCCAAGATAATGCCAATGACAATTAGATTCAAACCATTCAATTATCTTCAGATTACTCAATATTATGAAAATTGAGTAAATCATCTCCAATGCTACTTAACTCAGAGAATTATTTTTCAATGCAATTACCATTCACAAGTCAAGGCATGAAAAATGCTTTAAAAAGATAAATATCGACTATTCCCAACTTAAATGTTCTTTAGGGCATCAAGCTTATATATGTGATCTTGAAGTAGGAAATCAAAAGACAATAGACACTTTTAGACTTGAAATCCAAAAACCAAAAAACCACTAAAATTTGCTGATGTAATCTATGCAAACAGTTTTCCTTACAAATGAAACAAAAGCACGTATTTTCAGAGATGATATCAATGATAACAGTTATGTTTTCAAAGACAATAAGAGCACCAAAAAAAGGAAAATATTTATGACAGCAAAGAAATGCTTGTTGCAAACAAATATATCAGTTCTCTGAAAATTTGTGACCATCACCTTCACAATGATGTTAAAGCACTTAATTTTCATAAATTGTTTTTTAGAACAGCACTAAGAAAAACTTTAGGACAACAACAAACAAATTTTATGACAGCAGCAATATGACAATGAAAACAGTAAGCTATCAATGCTATCTTTATGCTAAAAATTTACCGAAAAATTTCCAAACTTGCCCACATGAATTATCAAAAAATTTCAGCCTATTATGATGTGATTTCCAAAATTATATCAGATCTGAAATACTTATTATAGTCAGCGATTAAAATATGAAATATGCTTAATGATGGATGCCCAATTTAAGAAATTAATTCCTTAATGTATTAGATAACTTAGGAATTAATTTTAGTCTAACCCACATGAAATTTTGTCGCTGATATATTTCAGACTTCAGAAACAGAATTATTCGGAGATAACAGTCACCCAAAAGATCTAGGCCAATTTTTTTATACCCATCAAACGTAAGTGACTTATTAATGTATTTAGCATTTTTTTCAGTTAATTTCAAACCACTTAGATGTGTTTTTAACCATTATTAGAAAGGTATATGAGTGTTGTAGCAAACAGTGAGGAAAAAGAACGTTTAAAGATCAAACCCTTAGGCCCTAGGCCTTGAAGTTCACTTGCCCGAGATGCCAAAAAAAGAATTCAATACCCGAAACACAAATTTTTACCAAATGTTCTGCAAAAACCACCAATGATCAGCTTCAGAAAATTTAAATATTCAGATCAAAAATAAAGCAAGGGGAATCTAGGGCCAATGAGGGCTAATGTTGAGCTAGGTGAAGGCAGATCTGGGCTTAGGAGCCCCAAAACTTGAAACCCTTGTTCTGAAAAATTATGTTGCTTCAGATGCAAAATCTTCAATGGCTAGCCCTACAAAAATTTGGAAACTAAATATTGCCCTCCAGGGTTTAGATCTAGCTCAGATCTTAAGATTTCCTTGGCTGATTTTTCAAATCTATTCCTACAAACAATCTTTGAGCCCAGATCTTGCCCTCCAAAGTCTAGCTCTAGCTCAAATCTAAAGATTTATTTGGCTGATTTCTCAAATCTATTCCTGCACAAGTGAAAAGATAAAAACCCAATACCCAATATGTATAAAAATAGAGAACATTTCAAAAACCCAAGTGTTAAAATTCAAGATTATGTTACAAAATTTCAGATCTACACAAGTAAATAACAGATCTGTAGAATTGAGGCTTCTGTGATCCATCAAGGTTATAAGAAGAGCTTCGGCGAAAATCACATATAGAAAGACCTTTTTCGACACGTTTCGAACCAACTAATGTGGTTCATCATCAGGACAAGTTGAAGACATAGATCCAGCTTAACATGTTAAATAGTCTGAGCAGAGACTCCAACGGCTAACTCTGAAT
This sequence comes from Pinus taeda, assembly GCA_000404065.3. NCBI lineage: Eukaryota > Viridiplantae > Streptophyta > Pinopsida > Pinales > Pinaceae > Pinus > Pinus taeda. The sequence goes on along the minus strand of APFE031430534.1, from coordinate 30,201 downwards.
AACGGCTAATTTTGACTATAGGACCTAGGTCAAAATTATATTTGTTAATTTAATATTATTGTTATTATTATTTTAATATTAATATTATTAATATATTGTTCTATTTATGGGAATAAGTAAAAATAGGTAAAAATAAATAAATAAGGGACTAGTACCCAACGACAAATTATTTATTAATCTACTAATATTAGGTTGGTACAATTAAATCATTTATTATTTCATGTTTTCTTTTATGGCAATAATTAAAGAAGGTAAGTAAATAAACTAAACTGCTGGCAAGATTTAAATTATTAATTTAATTAGATACAATATTACTAAAATTTGTATATATGTACATAATTTAATAATAATGTTAGGTTGTCGGTAATATATTATACATATATATGTAAATACATATATTCGCTTGTTACGGTGAAACTTAAGATTAATAATTTTTAATGGTTAGTTTTTTAAAAAGTGAGTCAGATGCTTATTTAATTAATTAATTATTCTTAATGTTATAAGTTTGTTAAGGTGAAAATTAAGAATATTAATTTTAATGGTTAGTTTTAAAAAGGTGAGTGAGTTGTTTGTTTAATTAATTAATTATTCATTCTTAATGTTATACGAATTCCTATTTGTTTATAAGATTATTTATTTGGTTGATTTAATAATATTAATTATATTATATTAATAACAACAAAATAAAAAGGTAAAAATAATAAATAAAAATTAAACCTAAATCTAAAAAAACTATAAGATAAAATAAAAATAAACCCTAGAATAAATAGAAAGTATTAATTAAACAAGCCAATAAAATTAACTTTATAAATACATTAAATAAATCAATATCACTTAATCATCCAATCAAATTAAATTAAAACTCAAGAAACCATAAATCTAAAAATAAAGAAGAATAATAATACAAGTAGTAGTAATCATACAAACAATTAAAAGAGGATATAGATAATAAAATGAAATAGTTAACGATATATAACTATATTAACAATATATATATTCGATAAGATCACTCAAGAAAACATTCATCATTCGGGAAAAACGACAAGGATAAACAGGAGGCGAAGGACGGGAGAAAATCCACAAGAAAACCACCACAAGATCAAGGAGGAACGGAAGGCACCAGGGAGAACGATGAAAACACTCCAGATAAACAAGGGGGGGGGGTGGGGGGAGGGGAAGAAGCACTAAGAAAGGGCAAGGATCCAACATCTACTTACCTTCCAGCCATCATCTCTGTTGAGATGGTTAGGCCTACGCTCAATTTCAATAGCTTCCCTCAATTTGCGATGATGGAACTGAGCAACTTTGGCAATAACTTTGGCCTCCTCTATACAGACATGGTGCTTGGTCTTGCCCACATGTTCTACTAAGGCTGAAGACTTTGTTCTCCCATGCCTTAGGTCAGCAGCATGTTCGCAAATTCTCTGCTGGATGGAGTGCCCTATTTCCTCGATATAGGGCGTCCCACATGAACAAGGGATCAAATAAACACCCTTCATGTCTTTAGGGTTAACAGGGTCTTTTACCGACCGAAGGGAATTACGAATGGTCCTGAGGGGCCTGAAGGTTGAGGGAATATCAAACCTCTTAAGGATCCGAGCAATCTTGTCCGTGGTCCCTTGGACATAGGGAAGATGGACACCTAGATGTCGCTCCCTAGGTTCTTTCTTAATTAACGTATTTTTAGAGGCTTTAAGGAAGGCCTTCCGACCTAGGCGCCTACTATATCCGTTTTCCTAAAAGACATCAAGGAGATGGGATCTCTCTTTATCCAAGATCCTAAGGGCACGAGTAGCCAGGGTATTAAGAACACCCATCTTCTGAGCAGGGAAATGATGGGAATTGGCATGAAATACTGCTCAGTGTGCGTTTTCTTACGGAACATCGAGTGGGAGAGAGAGCCGTCCTTCTTCATAGTAATAAGAATATCCAGGAAAGGGAGGATACCATTGAAGGGGCCCCTCTGATGCCTATCGTCAACACCATTGGTGGTCCGACCTACCTTCTAGCCAAGTTTTTGGCTCTTAAGCTTAAGCCCTTGGTTGGCCGCACAGAGTCCTTCGTAAAGGACTCTGCATCCTTCATCATGGAGCTTAAGGATATTAAGCTTGACCCTGAGGACATTCTGGTCAGCTTTGATGTGGTCTCCATATACACTTGCATCCCTATTAAGGAGGCCATGGAAGTGATCTATCGCCTAACAGATCTGGACACCGCGCATCTGGTTGAGGTATGTCTCACTTCCACGTTCTTTTGTTTCGAGGGTGAGTTCTTTAAGCAGACATGTGGGGTTGCCATGGGTTCCCCCCTCTCTCCAATTGTAGCGAATATTTTTATGGAAAATTTCAAAGCCAAGGCTCTAGCCTCATCTCGTCTCGGTCCTAAGCTTTGGAAAAGGTATGTAGATGACACCAATGTCATCTGGTCCCATGGCCATGAGGAACTGGATCATTTTTTCAATCACCTCAACGGACAGTCCTCGGCGATTAAGTTCACCATGGAAAAAGAGGTCAATGGTAGCCTCCCTTTCCTGGATATTCTTATTACTAGGAAGAAGGATAGCTCTCTCTCCCACTCGGTGTTCTGTAAGAAAATGCACACTGAGTAGTATCTTCATGCCAATTCCCATCATTTCCCCTCTCAGAATATGGGTGTTCTTAATACCCTGGCTACTCGTGCCCTTAGGATCTCGGATAATGAGAGCTTGGATAAAGGGAGATCCCATCTCCTTGATGTCTTTGAGGAAAACGGATATAGTAGGCGCCTAGGTCGGAAGGCCTTCCTTAAAGCCTCTAAAAATGCGTTAATTAAGAAAGAACCTAGGGAGCGACGTCTAGGTGTCCATCTTCCCTATGTCCAAGGGACCACGGGCAAGATTGCTCGGATCCTTAGGAGGTTTGATATTCCCTCAACCTTCAAGCCCCTCAGGACCATTCGTAATTCCCTTCGGTCGGTAAAAGACCCTATTAACCCTAAAGACATGAAGGGTGTTTATTTGATCCCTTGTTCATGTGGGACGCCCTATATCGGGGAAACAGGGTGCTCCATCCAGCAGAGAATTTGCGAACATGCTGCTGACCTAAGGCATGGGAGAACAAAGTCTTCAGCCTTAGCAGAACATGTGGGCAAGACCAAGCACCATGTCTGTATAGAGGAGGCCAAAGTTATTGCCAAAGTTGCTCAGTTCCATCATCGCAAATTGAGGGAAGCTATTGAAATTGAGCGTAGGCCTAACAATCTCAACAGAGATGATGGATGGAAGGTAAGTAGATGTTGGATCCATGCCCTTTCTTAGTGCTTCTTCCCCTTCACCCCCCACCCCCCCTTGTTTGTCTGGAGTGCTTTCATCGTTCTCCTTGGTGCCTTCCGTTCCTCCTTAATCTTGTGGTGGTTTTCTTGTGGGTTTTCTCCCGTCCTTCGCTTCCTGTTTCTCCTTGTCGTTTTTCCCGAATGATGAATGTTTTCCTGAGTGATCTTATCGAATATATATATTGTTAATATAGTTATATATCGTTAACTATTTCATTTTATTATCTATATCCTCTTTTAATTGTTTGTATGATTACTACTACTTGTGTTGTTATTCTTCTTTATTTTTAGATTTATGGTTTCTTGAGTTTTAATTTAATTAGATTGGATGATTTAGTGATATTGATTTATTTAATGTATTTATAAAGTTAATTTTATTGGCTTGTTTAATTAATACTTTCTATTTATTCTAGGGTTTTTATTTTATTCTTATAGTTTTTTAGATTAAGGTTAATTATTATTTATTATTTATTCTATTTTTACTATTTATTTTATTGTTAATTATATCTATAATATATATATTATTATATATATAATATATATATAATATTATATATATATATTAAATAATATATATATATATAATATATATATATATATATTAAATACCAACCATAATAAATCTTTAAACAAATAAATTCGTATAACATTAAGAATAATTAGTTAATTAAATAAACAACTCACTCACCTTTTTAAAACTAACCATTAAAATTAATATTCTTAATTTTCACCTTAACAAACTTATAACATTAAGAATAATTAAGTAATTAAATAAACATCTGACTCACTTTTTAAAAAAACTAACCATTAAAAATTATTAATCTTAAGTTTCACCTAACAAGCGAATATATGTATTTACATATATATGTATAATATATTACCGACAACCTAACATTATTATTAAATTATATACATATATACAAAATTTAGTAATATTGTATCTAATTAAATTAATAATTTAAATCTTACCATTAGTTTAGTTTATTTACTTACCTTCTTTAATTATTGCCATAAAAGAAAACATGAAATAATAAATGATTTAATTGTAGCAACCTAATATTAGTAGATTAATAAATAATTTGTCGTTGGGTACTAGTCCTCTTTTTTATTTATTTTTACCTATTTTTTACTTATTCCCATAAATGGAACAATATATTAATAATATTAATATTAACAATAATATTAACAATAATATTAAATTAAAAAATATAATTTTGACCTAGGTCCTATAGTCAAAATTAGCCGTTATTCAGAATTAGCCGTTGGAGTCTCTGCTCAGACTATTTAACATGTTAAGCTGGATCTATGTCTTCAACTTGTCCTGACGATGAACCACACTAGTTGGTTCGAAACGCGTCGACAAAGGTCTTTCTATATGTGATTTTCGCCGAAGCTCTTCTTATAAGTTCAACATGGTGTTAGCTAGTACAACCCCGTATATACTTTCCATGGAGCTTTCGAACAAGTGGCATATTGTTTCTAATGCTTATATTACAAAAGTTGGAAGTTGATTTTGTTTCATTCTAAAAAAAGGTATCAAACAAGTGGTATCATTTGTATCATCCATATATATTTATTGGCGCCATTTTTGTATGGGAAATGAGTGGTGCCGGTCTATCGACATGGTCATTGATGTCGAAGGAGAGTGTTTATCATCTAAGGGAGAGTGTGTTCTTGATGGAATTGTGTCTTGGTATTTCTATGTATTGTTATTGCAGTGTATTATCCCTTTCCATTGATGTCAAAGGGGGAGAAATTGTTGAGATCAACTTCAGGAGGGAGGATCAGGTTGACATCAACATCAAAGGGGGAGTTTGTTGGCATTGTAGTGTTTCCATTGATGTCAACAAGTGTATGAGTCCTATGCCTTGTATGATGTCAATTGTTGCATTGTTATGTATTTGAATACAAAGAGTAGTTTTTCATATTATCTAGAGACTACACCTAAAGCTAGGTTTGAAATGGGGTTGAAGAAGGAACTTGCATGAGGTGACACAACTGATTAGTTGAGGAAGGTTTATTTATGTGTAAAAAGGTTGTTGAGGTGTTATTAAGGCTCCTCAAGGCTTGGACATGTCCTACATGTCTTGAATAAGGTGTGCCAGAAGTTGAAATCAGTTTGACTGAGTTTTGGGTTCAAAAATAGGGCAACCTCAGTCACATTGGAGAAAATTGTGCTATAAATCAGGTCACAATGGAGAAACATGTGTTATAACTTGGGTCATAGTAGAGAAACCTAAGTTATAACTCCTCGAATGGAAAATGTGTGTCAACCCTTCTAGAGTGACTTTCTTAGATTATGTGCACACTCCAATGAATTTCAGGGGCATTATCCAACTTATTTTCACATGGTATTTGGTGGATAGATTTGAATTGAGTTAATCATCATTCTATAATATGATCAAGTCAAAAATTGTGAGGCTTAGTGGTTAGTATTGAGTGTATATTTTCTCAATGATAAAATGTGAGTGTGAGGTAAAATGGGTTAGACAAAGCGAAAGAGTATGAGAGTGTAAGCTACATATATGTAGAGATAGAGTGAGTTTCAAAGATCAGATTTAGATCTTATGTTAGAGGATGATGGATTTATAGTGTATCTATGTTCTTAACATACTTTTGATGTAGATTGTGTTGCTCCTAGTTGTTTTTTTTTATGGTGTTTCTGTTGTTATGGAGTACCAAAAACACTTTCCTTGGAGTTGGTTGTTATCTGCGAGTAAACAAGAAATTGGTTGTTTTTAGTGGACAACTTAAATAACGAAGCATTGAAATGATTGAAGCAATGCATACATAAAAATAAACTAAAAACTATGCTAGATAACAAAAATAACAAGGCTTAATGAAGCAACCAAGTCAATAAAATTTAGGAAAAGGGCTACATTTTTTTACTGCTGAAAGTAGAATAGATACAATAGATGAATTCCATAAACTTGGAGATAATTGTTTGATCAATAGTTCTCAAAAATACTCAACAAGGAATTTCTTTCTTCAATATCCTTGCAATATTCCTCTCTCTTAAAGAAGTATGAATACTCTCTCAATGGTGTAATCCTCTTCTCAATGAAATGTTGGATTATCATGGAAAAAAATTGCTAGCATAACAATTCTTTACTTCTTCTTCCTCTTGGTCTTCCAATGGCCTTTTTAGATAAAATTTTGAACTCCTCTTCCCTCCCTTAGTTCATTAATGAGAAAATGACTTATGAGTAGGACAAGAGGATCCCTTGGGGGATGTATATCTCTAAGTCGACTCAAAATTGGTTGTCCTTGGGTGATACATGTTAGGGAATCCCAATTCCAAGTGTGTAAAATGGTCTTGGACTGTTGAATTGTAATTTTGTTGGACTTCGCATCTATCAAAGGAAAAGTTATGCAATTGCTAATTTTTGCCTTTGGATGGCCTATGCGGGTAGAATTTATAACTTGAACCTTTGGAGAACTTTTGGTTTTTGTATTTCATGATGTTTTCAACTAGAAATTATTCACTTATATGTTCTACTAGACTACCATGGGTGTCATCTAGATTGTACAAATGTGTGCATTATTTTTCTTTGTTAATAGTTTACCCCTGATGTATGAAGTTAGGAACAAACGTATAACTGAAATACATCATGTTTCTTGGTGATCTGAGTGAGATTCTTCCTAACTCCTTGAGAGAGAGAAACTTACATTGGAGATGAGTAGAGAAAATACTTGACTAAGAATTAAAGATAACCATGCTCTGAAGAATAGATAAAAAGTGTTTATATGAGACGGGCATGTCCCATGCTTGTTATGATAAATAATGATTAACTATTACAGTCATATAGGAAATGCTCTTGTCAAGTTAACGTTGATGTGACTGACTTGTTGATGACTAATGATGATAACTTCTTATTCCCTCAAGGGTGCCTATAACAAATATAATGAAATAGGTGCCCCATGCATCAACAGTGAGGTACTTCCTAATGAGGTGTTGAAGGATGTGCGGGTCTTCGACTATGGGTACCTCCCATAATAATTGATGAATGAGGTGCTAAGGGATGTATGGGTCTTCGACTAAATGAGAAAACTACAATGGTGACAATGTATGGTTATACCCTAACATGATAAACTTTGCTGGTGTTGAATGTCATGGAGACCAATGACATTAATGGGTGATAGGGATTCCCACTATACCTCCCGAGGATGTCCCATAAGGTGGGGAGCAACCAAGTTACAGCTTCGATCCTAGAAGATGGGTGTTGAAATCGACAGGAAAGAAGTGCCAACCACCTGAAATGATGATTTGGAGAATCATGGTGAAGGGATAAAGATAATTGTAGCATGGTGGGTCATGATAACTAGAATTGATGGTATGGGTAGATACAGTAAACTGCTCAATTTTTGAGTTGTAATGTGAGTGGCAACATTCAAAACAATTCTTCTAGGGGAATGTCCCTAAAGTTGGTAAGACATCCAGGGTAGGTATAAGCATGTTCTGAATGGTGTGATGAATGATGAATGAATTGGGATAATAGTGTGGTGAAAAAATAAAGCTCCAACCAAGGGTGACTAAGGACTGTCATCGTAACCGACATGAAAATATGGGTGAGAGTCCTTTACCTTAAAAAAAAAAATGTACACTTTCCAAAAGAATATAAAATTGGTTTGGAATGTACGAACATGGAGACAGGTGCCCCAATAAAATGACATCTCGCATAATGATGCAGGTAAGGTTTTTTATTGAGGATGGGTCCCCATTGGTTGGTCTCAGTGCAAGGTTGGTGATGCACATGAAGTGACGCAGATGGTCTATTCCATATGGAGGGATTATAGGCAAAAGGTAGAATGTGAGAGTGCATTCAACTTTATCTAAAAAAATAAATGAGGTGGCCTAGGAGTGGGGTTGGTAAGAAATAAGTAAAGAAGAGGAGAATGAGATTGATCTTCAAGACATGAAAATGAGATGGATCCCAGTCCTAAGTGGATACTAATGGATCTCGATAGTGTATGGTGATTTATAAAATGAGATGATCCATTTGTCGGAGGTGCTATCGACCAACATGGATGTTTACCAAATGCAAGGGGAAGGTGGTGGTAAACGTGGTCGAGGTGATGGGCACTATGGTTAATTTCAAAGAAATGATGTTAGGATATGCAAATATTTGTAGGAATATTTTCATGCTAAGTGGACAATGATACCTTAATTGTCAATGGTCACTTGGGGATTGACTTTTATGAGAAATTGTTGGAAGGCCTACAACTTCAACAACCAATATCCCGATCTTGATGAAATCATATATAAGTTGAAATGTGTTGAACAATATGAATCGAAGAAGATGGAAAGGTGCACCTAAAGGGAAATTTGAAATGGGAAATGGGCCCGAAAAATGAGTATGTTGTGGAAATGAAGGGAGGCTACCGTGATTAATATGACATTGTCTTGATCCTAAGATCGATGATGGTTTTCTGAAAGGAGGCCTTGAGCTCTCATACAAGCTACAAGAACATTACACAGAGGATGATATATAGGGAAAACTAAGACATATGCCACCTCATTTGTGCATGCTAACATGGACTGTAGAGCTTGTTCCACGAGTTGTTTTCTTATGTTATGGTCAGCCTATACACCAAAGTAGCATGCAAGGATAGTCGGGTAAGAGGTCACTACCTGTACTCTGTGATTTTTGTAGCTTAGGGTAGATAGGTTGTATAGGATGGCCTGGACAAACCTTTTTACGGAAAAATCCAAAATTCATGTAGTCGATTGTGAAACAGTCGTAAGGGGACGTGTGGGTAAAGAAAAAATAGTCGTGGGATAGTGTGACTGAGGGTGAAAAATCAGTGGGTTTTTCATGCCAACGAACCTGTGGCTTTGTGGGAAATAGGCACATGAGCGCACAACTATCTTAGGAATAGTCACACATCCCATGCGTCTCTGTGAGAAACAGACGTGCAGCGAAGTGCCCGACATTCTCGCAGGAAATATTCTAACATTTGTGCGGGTGCACAAGTATATGGGAAACATCAACATGATTGTTTAGTCAATTTAGTATGTCCTAAATTTCTACATTAATTATCAATATGGGAGCTATAAACTGATGAAGTGTGGTGCACTGTATGTGCAAGACAACCTCTTTCTTACTTTTTATTGTTTTCAATATTCTTCTTTCTTTGGGGTTTTGTCTTTATTGGTCTCCTAATGCAAATGGAAATTCTATCCCTAAATTTTAAGAATACTTTTAGAGAGTAAGTATGGATGTAGATTTAAGACAAGGTTTATGTCTCTTATGATAACTTCCAGAACTTGGCACTTCAAAAAGATCTCAAAACAAAGTAGTGATAAAATTAGTACTTGAATAAAATGTAAATGTGCAGCTACTTAAATAAAAAAAAAAAAAATGAAATACTGATCATGAAATCACTATCTCTGCTACCCATCTAAATAGAAAAATAAAATCTAAACTATTGCACTTAAACAAGCAAAAAATTGCAGACTAATGAAAGCAAGATCAATTTACTTCACTTATAATCCAATAGCTCACTGTTGAGCCTCAATCTTGCACCTTCCTACACACCCTCTTAACCCTCATTCTCCACTCACTTCATTCATCCAGTGGTTAAATCATTGCATTATAGTCTAAAAAGGACTGTTTATATGGTTTTCTAACTATACTGATGTCTGTTGTTTGGTTTAGTCTTTTGTTCATGCAACTGCAAAAACTTGTTAGTTTCCGCAGCCAGCACAGGTTTTCGCAGCCAGCACAGGATTCCACAGCTATTTGTTAAAAGTTGTGCTCCAGGTGTCCTCTGAAGGAACGAGCTACATGGGCAAGCTCCAGATGGCATGTACATGGATCGTGTCCCTTCTAACTAGCCAAATCATCCATTGGAGGCCGCGATCAACCAAAGTCAAAGATGTGGCCAACCAAAGAGTTCAGCGGTGGCACGTCACTGTTTTGGGCACGTGAATGATACGTGGCCTAGTTCCTAGCTCACGGAGGCTCTAGTGCACCTGGAGATCATTCTTGAACAATGAATCTAACAGCCAACCACTCCGAAGATTTAAGAAGCATAATGACAGTTACACTAGATCTCGGCTGAAGAGATCTACGTGTCTATGACACGCAGTTAATAGCATAGTAGTTGATTAGTTAACTGTAGTATTTTTACATTATAAATAACGCGTTGTTGAACGCTGTAAAGAGACTTTTGATGCATAGAAATTCTGAACTGTTTATGTAATTTTCGCACGCTGTTGGTTATCTTATCACCCCACTGTTTTATATGTTGTTGATTTAAATACATGAGAAGACCTTTCTGAAGATAGTTGTGTGATTATTTGATTGGCTAAAGTGGCAGAGGGCCCCTGCATGCTGAAGCCCTGTAAAGTATTTGTTTAGTTTCATTATGCTTTTGTTTTATCATTAGTTGTACATAATATGTTTTATGTTTCTGCTGTTCATATCTTTACTCTTGTTTTCTTAGAGTTGTAAACTGATCAGTGCTTTTTGCAGGTTCTCTTAGGCAGCCCGGGCAATCTTTCATTTTTTTTTAACAACTTTTGGCATATGAGATCATCTTGTCCTTCCTGCCAACTTTTATTTTCTGCAGTTTACATTCCGCATTGTCCTTTTCAAGTTGTTATTTGTTTATTTCTTTTTCTGCTAGTTAGATATCATACTGGTTAACAATTTATGATTTCTTTCTGTGGTCAAATGACTATTTCAGCAGGAGATCAGAATATTACTAACTGTAGTGTGATTTAGTTGTCATATTACTTACTCATAGTTGCTTTCCATAAAGTAGATTGAGCTGAATGGTAAAGAACTACAAGAGTCTAAGTAGTGTGATTAAATTCTTTTCTGCAATTTACATTTAGTTATCATATTGCTTGTTATGTTCATGATTACTTCCCCAAGGTAGATTGAGCTGAGGGGTAAAGGATTTGAAGAATTCAAGTAGTGTGATTAGTTTCTTTTATGCAATTTACTTTCTTGAACAATTAAATATCATATTACTTAACTTGTTTATGATTACTTCCCATCAGGTAGATTGAGCCGAAGGGCAAATGATCTAAAAAGTTAGAGTAGTGTGAATTAGCTGCTTTGTTTTAAGTTTGAGTTGTTTTCCAAGTTTTTGCTTTCTTTTCATTTTCAGCAGCAAGGATACTGGGCCATTGCCATTAGTTCGTTATTTGATGCATTTGTTTTCTCTTAAGAATTGATTTCATTTTAATTACTGTAAAGCTTTCTTTTGAGCATTTTTCAAGTTTAGAAATCATCACCATCTACACTCCACACACTTCACACTTCACTTTCATCATCACACATTAAAGAAAAATAAAATTCAAAAACAAACTAAAAAGCTTAAAACGACAAATTCCTAAGGAAATGGTTATCTAAGTACATATAGTACACCTCACTTCGTCAGTTTACGAACCCCGGGTTGACATTATAAATAGCAATTTAGATCACAGTAAATTGACCAAACATTTTGGCGCCGTTGCCGGGGAAGTGAAATTAGGTAGCCAATTTCTAAAAAAAAAAATATAAAAAAAAGAAAATTTCAAGAAAGGAAAATTGATAACCTCTCAAAGTATGCTCTCCTCTTGCACCTAGAGTGATCTGGAGGATCAGAAAAGAGAAAAGTTATTGGTTTAATAGTTTCTTGAGTATGCTCTCTTCTTGCACCTAGAGTGACCTGGAAGATCAGAAAGAGAATTATTAACTTGACTTGAAGAAAAATAAAAAAATGACATGCATAGAGCAAGAGATTCTAGGGGGAGGTTTTTAGCTAGAGCCAAGAGTTCGATTTTTACAACTCCATCTACTTCAAGGAATAGGCAAGAGACACCTCCATCATCTCCAACTCACACTCCTAGCCCTAGGATTCTGGAATACAAGAGGCAGTAGTTGACTCTCCCACACCATCTATTGAGTCCGAATTAGGAAGAGATCCTTTCCTTCCTTCTACAGGGAGACAGATTGTAATTGAACAAGTAGAATCACCTGAGGAAGAGGGAGAAATTCCTCCTCATTCACCCTTGGTAGAAGAACCAGAGGACTCTGAAGTCTCTGAGGAAACTACCATGACAGAAGAAGGAGCAACCAGATTTGGTAGAGGTAGAGGTAGAGGAGGAGGAGGAAATAATGGAGGAGGTAGAGGTAACATTGGAGGAAATAGGGATGGAGACAACTCATTTGGATTTCCTATAGCCGATGATGACTCACGAGCCACAATGAAAAAAATCTCACCATATGTCCTCCCAAACTTCCATGGGTTAAGAAATGAGAACCCTGAAATATTTCTATTTGAGTTTGAGGTCGTGTGTCGAACCTATGATTATTTGGAAGACTCTCAAAAACTCAAACTGTTTCCTTCAACATTGAAAGGGGAAGCTTTGAAATGGTTCATGGGATTACCCACTCAATCCATTGGGTCCTAGAATGATATGAAACAAACATTTTTGGATAGGTACCTGGACTATTTTATGCCCACCAATCATAAGGATGAGGTATTCAAGATGATGCAAAAGGAAGATGAAAACTTGGAGGATTTACTCGAAAGATTTCAATATAACCTGAAAAGAGCAAAAATGAGTAACTTGGATGAGGAAACCTTGAAAGCCCTTCTATTAAAAACCATTAGAGATGAATGGATAGATATTTTGAACATGATGGGAAAAGGAGACATATCTCAACTTCCACTTCATGATATAGCAGAGCTATGTGTCCATCTCTCACGGGGGAAATATAAAACTCAAAAAGGGCCTACAGATCCTTCTCTCCTCAGAGCAAACAAATCTGCAACTGGATCGGTAAGTAGGGCTGAGATTGACAACATGCCTGATGAATTCAAAACTGATATCTTAGGAAGTCTTAGTGAGCAACTAAACACTCTTAAGATCCATAATAAACAGAAAGCAGAAGCTGAAGCTTTAGCCATCTCTTGCCCGAAATGTAGAAAGAAACATGCTCTAAGGGAATGTCCCTTGGATGCAAAGGTTGTAGAAAAATGTGTAATCTGTTCAGAGAATCATGAAACCAAGGATTTTCCTTCAATCTCTGGCCTCAAAGCTGTCTTTCAAGAAGATCCAAGTACCATCGAGTCTCTCTGTTTTGTTGCAAGGAGACCTTGGCAGGGGCAACAAAATCAAGGGTTTAACAACTCTATGAAT
>APFE031430529.1:0-10070 GCA_000404065.3 Pinus taeda | reverse complement strand
GAAATGATGCTCAAAGTGGAGCTTATTCATCACAACCTACTCTAACAGTTTCATTCATCACTTGATCAAGTGAAATGGAACAACCAATGTAACCATGTAAGCATCCTAGCTGCTTTTTGATTTCTTCCCACATGCTTACTTATGAACAAAAAGAGAGAACTACTGAAAGGAAACTCCAATGACAACTTGGAAACAGATCCGTTGAATGATATGGATCCTCTATCTGCCTCCAAAAATACTGCATAAGGATCTTGAAATTCAAGCACACTGGAACTTAGCTCATCGAATGGATTACTTCTCTTCTCCTCATACCATGAATGCAAACTTTGATCTGAGCCTTGTGACGAGACCTCTGCTGAAAATGACAAAGAAACTGGCTTCCGGATCAAATTCATATCAGCACATGTTTCAAGCTCACCTGCTATTGGAGAAAGATTTTGACTGCAAACCTCATCCAAAACATTAGCTATTGGATCATGAAAAACTTGAAAAGACTGATGTAATATATTCATTGAAAATGTATGACATCGTTCTAGCTGTTCATCTTTTTCTTGAGAGATTTTATGAAGATTCTACCTTGTAAACTGAAATGCTTCGAAACAAAAGGGTATAGAATCTTCCTGCATCATCAAATCATGTATTTCATCTTCCACAGCTTCATCTGTAATCTGCCCATCAATTTCATTTGGTGGCTACAAATCTGATGCTACAGGCTGCTCAAGAATTTTGTTATCCGTCTCATCCTCAACATTAACACGGAGAGATTGCTGATTTGTTATAGGCTGGTCATTTGAAGATGTACTATGCAACCTACCCTTCAAAAACTGAAATGATTCAAAACAAAATGGTACAGAGTCACCTTGAATCATTAAATCATGTGTGTCCACTTCCAATTCTTCAGCTGCAATTTGACAATCAATGGCTTTCGGGGGTTGCAAATTTGAATATGAGACGTCTTGAACAAGGTTTTCATTACTCTCAAGATGGTCAAAATCAAGACTTGTTGACATTTGATTTCTGATTGCATGGTAGTTAGCTCTGATGAATTGAAACGAATCAAAACAAAAAGGCAAAGATCCTTCACTTACTTCAAAATTTGTTGCACTTTCCTCATCAATGTCATAGATGATATGTGATGGCTGAACATTGTATTCAGGCTGCTAAAAATGAACTTCTTCCTCCCACAAACTAGCTGCTTGTTTGTCTGCAATAGTAGCTTCTGTTTGGAGAACATAATCATCATCATACTGATCAAACTGAGGCAATTCATCATCAAACATACACATCATATCAACATCTTTCTCTTCTTCGCAATTATCTATAAAACAATCACTATGACAACTAGGATCAGCAACCAAATGTTTTGGAGCAGCAACTTGTTCTTCTTCAATCAGCGAGCCATGAGCTAGAACATAATCATCATTCCTTGCGTTGATCTTGTCCATCATCTTTTCCACTGCACTTGCCAAAATGTCAAGTTTCTCCTCTAGAGATGTTGATTCGATCGGATCTATGTTTTTCATCTCTTCTTCTTTCAACCTTGCCCATCGGATCAGCAAATGCACCTCTACATTTACCGCACTGTTTTGCATGTCGTGAAGTGTTGCAATATCCCTTTCTCTCAGTTGAAACTCCATCTCCGGATCAAACGCACCCGGATAGTGCAAGAGAGAAGATCTAGGAGTAGGTCTTATATTAACTGACATCGAATAATAAACTTGATTAAATATGGCAGAAAATTGTTGTACTGTCTCCCCTGGTAGTCTTTTCAGCTGGTTGTACTCTTCTACAATCAAGAAAAGGTTCCGCCCGATCATCCACCTATCGAGAAAAACTTTGACAAATTGCTGGAAACCTGAAATGCTTGCATTAGGCAGGGCTTTGAACCAACTCTTGACTTTGGCTTGCAAAGAAAGAGCAAAAAACCTTATACTGACATCTTCTGCATCAACTTCAAAAAGGTTTAGAAAATTCTCAAAATTCTTCACATGTTGCTCAACGTTGACATTCTTACATTCACAGTCAAACCTCCGCAAGTATAGATCATAGTTTTTGGGGAAAGGATGGAGAACAGAAGGTAAAACAAGAGGTTTATACTGATCTGGAATTTTACAAGGTGTAGGGGTATGTATAGCAGGTATAGAATCAGTCTTGGTCTTTTGAGGTTCATCAATTTGAAGATGGTCATCACAAAATTGAGAAGAAAGGTCTTGGTCAAGCTTAAAGGTATGCAAATCTTTGGTATTCACAATCTTCAAAGGGAAAGAATCAACTGCAGGCCGAGGATCTCTTCTCAAATACAGTATACTTTGCAAAGTCTTCTTGACATTCTTGGGAAAAGAGAAGAAATAATTTATGACAAAGAACAAAATGTCTTGGATGAAATTCCAACTTGAATACCTTATCTGTCCATGTGGTCCTTTCATGTTTTTTCTGGTCGGGATCATCCTCAAGTGGAGTCTTTGGATCTGATCTCGAAAATGATTGAGAGTCGCCAGGTGAATGATTTTAGCCTTTCAAGTGTCTAACCAGTGTCCACCATCAACCATCAGATCTGAACTCGATACATGTATTGGGGTAATTAACAAGTTAAATGTCACGTTTACAAGCTAGAATGGAGATTGACTGAAGCAGCGTTTATCTACTTCCGCTAATGCAAAGAAAAAGCGTTTCGAAGGCTACCTGGCATAACTTCAGGCTCCGTCTGTAGCTTATAAAAAAAATGACATAAACAAGCAAACCATTTTTTCTTCCCCAGTAGAGTCGCCAATATGTTAGCACTTGAAATTTCACCTCAGGCTGAGAAAGGTAAACTCCAGGGCAACATCAAACCACTTAGCCTCATAGCTAGCCCTACGCGGCAGGAGAGGGCTCTCTCCGGTCTATCTCGGTAAATATCTTCAATGAGCGAGATAACCAATGTGGAAACACTGATTTTAGGCTAGTAAACTAATGAAAAGGTTTGATTTATGGATTTTTAGAGTTTTGGTGGAAAATTGGGGAAAGGCAATTTTGGGTGCGGGGATTGTACACAGTTTTCGCAAGGGGTTCTTTGGGGCAAGGTAGGATACTGTATTGATTCATTTGATAGATGTGGATGGATGAGAATGACTGGTGAGAAGCTAAGGAAAGCAAGCAAGCACCTTGAATTCTCCTTAAACAACTGAAAACATTGATATTAAGCAAACATAAAGGCAGAGCACAGCAGCCATGAATTCTACCTTAACACTTCATTCGGTTAATTTGCAGAAGAAAAAGTAAGAAGATGATTCACATAACAAACTTACAAGTACATTGAGAAGCACACCATCAATACATGTAACCACAAGAATTCCAAAAAGGACTGCAAAACCCTGGTCTTCCTTAGCCAAAAATTTCAGAGATACAATGAGTAATACAATAGAAGCTTTCTCTCTCAAGAGTCCAACTTTTCCAACCTCTGAAAATGACTAATAAATTACATAATATAGGCAAGCTAACACACTTCCTTGCCTCTAGGGGTCGAGCTCACTATTTTAGGAGCTGTTTCAACCAATTCCAAACTGATCACTAAAATCTAGGCAGTCAAAACAACTTGCCTCTATAAGCTAGGAAACCAATTCATTCATTTAATTTTTGCCTATCTCATGAATGAATCTTCTAAAAGAGATAAAAAGTGTCAAAATATCATAAAATTACATCATTTACATCAAGGAGGATCAAAATTCACTCCAAAAAGTCAAACCTAGTCAAAACTGTGTTTTGTTGACCTGTAGGCACAATTTCTGTGAAAATTGCCCAAGAGGTCGCGCGGTGATTCTCAAGAGGTCATGCACATTTGGAGCAGCTTTTGAGGCACTTCTAGGTGTCCAACTGAGGC
This sequence comes from Pinus taeda, assembly GCA_000404065.3. NCBI lineage: Eukaryota > Viridiplantae > Streptophyta > Pinopsida > Pinales > Pinaceae > Pinus > Pinus taeda. Next base: position 6,211 of record APFE031430529.1, on the reverse strand, counting down.
AAGAGTAGTCTTTTTGGAAAGTTCTGGATGTCTACTTTCCAACCAAAGTGGAATTTCTAAATTTGGTGTCCATTTACCCCTCCAAAATTGCAATCTCCCAAGACTGCTGCCTGACAATCTTGAGGAGATTTAGGGTCTTCTTGAAGTTTATAACCAATTTCTTCTTGAGAGGTCATGCACAGTACCCAAGAGGTCGCGCACTCCCAAGAGGTCGCACCCTTGTATTTTTCTAACTGCTGGAACCCCCTGGAGAGGTCGCACCCACCCAAGAGGTCACGTTCTTTTACAGGAGTCTTTTGGAGGCCTTCCTTGTGTCGGAATTGGGTGTAGGATAGCTCGTTGGAAAGGTATCTGAGTCTAATTTTCAACCCAACTAGAATTTTTCAATTTGAGGTTCATTTGCCTTGTCAAAAATCAAATCTCCCAAGACTGGTCAAAAAGTGCCAAATGAGGCTGCCTCAAGGAAGAGTGTTGTTGCAGTCAATTTTTGAATGCCTTCCTCAATCCCAAATTGAGCTCATCATAGCTCATTGGAAAGCTATTGGTGTCTAATTATCATTTTACCCATCACAAAAAACATTTGGCTAACCAAGCTAGGAGAAAACTTGATTTTCCCAATGTCACTTCAGAGGTGTCCTTGATTCTCCTGAGGCAACGATATTCTTGACATTTCTCTCAAACCATGACACCTGTGAAAAAAGTGAAGGAGGTTTTTCTGCTTTGGCATGTTGTGGACGAAAAAATCTCTCAGTTTCCAAAAATTCATCTTTGACATCTCTAGAACATCTTTTGAGTGAAACTTATCCCGATGTGTGAAACAAGGAATTTTGTCGAAAGGAAGCGAAATGAAGGGGATAAGCGGCTTCTAAATTCTTGGGAAAAGTTTTGGAAGTAGGGAGGGATGTTAGGAAGTAGGGGAAAGTGGAATATCAGAGATTGAGTGAGGGGAAGGGGTCCAAAAGGGAAAAACACAGGCCCAACCTAGAAAATTGCCAGGTTGTAGCTAGAAAATAGGGTTTGTGCGAAAATGAGGAATTTTGGGGATCTTAGTGGTGGGAAGTGTTTGATAAGGTATATGAAAGATAGAGGAAGGTGTATGAACATCTAGATATAAGTTTTACTAATGATTTGACCATCCAAGAGAAATTAGCTTTGAAAACCCTAGGAGAGGGAAATGACCTTGCCTAGGTGCAACTGAAGCATGAACAAGGTGTAAAATGACTCATTAGACACTGAGATGATAATTACAACCCTATGAATGATGATAGACTCAGCTGAATAGCGACATAGATTGGCATTTGGGCAACTTTGAAAAGAGTGAGAGCAAACCCTAGACCTAATGCCTAGTAACCAAATTTTGCTTGAAGACTCACTGAAATGACAAAATTTGACCTTGACACTTCACAATCACTTTGTAAGAGCATATTTGATCACTGGAGGAAGGCTGGAAAGATTGACACTAACACAAGCAGTGAAAACTCTCTGAAGTTGGTTGGTAAAAATCATAAGCCCCACCTATTGAATAGTTCTAGCATCCCAATCTCTACTAATATTGTATGTGATGCTTATGGAAAAGACGATGAACATATTCATTGTTTCCTACTCTGGGAAGATAACAAATGGGAAAATTGATGGAAAATATTTTCCTTGAAATCCAAATATAAGTTTATGTAAATTGTACATTCATCACAATACATTGGCCCACAAGGGTATTCTAGATGGGCATTATTGTGCAGTTATTAGGCCATCTCTTTCAAACCAGTGGTATAAGCTTGATGATGCACAATCTCTCTCAAACCATTGGTATAAGCTTGATGATGCAAATGATACAAGGAGCAAGAATTCTAAGAATGTAATATGATTTTAACAAACATAGAGTGAGCTAAGGCTATTGTGATGCCAAGGTTGATTATTGTTGGTCGAAACCGTTATGATGTGTTTCCTTCCAAAGATAAGTTGTTGAATGTAAGGGAAACCAGGCATAAACAGATCATGGAAAATGGTGAGATTCAACATATCAAGCAAATCCTTATTCTAAAACATGAAAAGGAATATGACAATATCAACCTTCTGAGATATGGCCATCTTGTTATTATGGCAAACCAAGATCATGATGGTTCACACATCAACGGATTTTTTATCAACTTCATACACTATTTATGGCCATCCCTGCTCAATACTCTCTTTTCAGAGCATAGAGATGCGAAGGTCAAAGAAGAGGGTTACAAGGATTTGAAAGGAAGGTATAGGTACAACGAAATCTCAAGAAAGTGAGTATTGTGTACCAACCCCTGACTTTGATGCAGATAATTACTGGATATGGGAATCGAGGATGGAAGTATCTTTGCAGGCACCTGGCATATGGGAATCAATTGTTTCTGGAGACACATCTACTGATGAAGCTTAAAAGTACAATTGAAAGACCATGTATTTAATTTTTAATGTTTTACCAAATTTTGTGAAAACTAAAGCTGGTCAATGTTCAATAGCTAAAGCTCTTTGGGAAAAGCTTCATAATCTTTATTCAACAAAGAAATCAGGTCAAGATGTTATTGAAAACTCAGATCCTTATGAGTATGATGAAGAGGGATTGACCATAGAATAATTTTATGAGGAAATCAAGCTTATAGAAGAGCTCAATGCTGAGAAGATCCATTCCAATACTCTTGAAGAACAAGTTCAAGGTCCTAAAATTGAAGTTGAAGAACACAAGTGTATTGAAGAGTCACTTCAAAAGAGGTTGGAAGAAATCAATAATACAATGACACAAGACCTCAAGAGAGAAGTCCAATAGAAGCAACAAGAACTCAACACAGCATTTATAGAGATTAGTAGGATCACACAACAGATGCAGGAAGCAGAAATTGAAAGGAATGAATCTGATCAAAGATACATATCCATCATTGAACAAAAGAAAAAGGAATTAGAGACATCTTCAATAGAAATAAGAAGGCTTAGGATTGCAAATGAGAAGCAGAAGGAATAGATACAAGTTCTCAATAGAGAAGTAGAGAAGACCACTCTTCTCAAGCTATAGGTTGAGGAGGCATAGAAAAGAAGGAAGATCTTGAAAAGATGGTTTCAAGAAGATATTGCTCAAAAGCAAAAATAACCTGATGCAGCTCATGATGAGATCAACAAACTCAAGGGATTGCAAAAGGAATACTTACAAGATAAGACAGATGAAGAAGAAAAAAGAAAATCAATTAAATATGGTAGAGCTCCAGTTGATGAAGGTACAAGCTCCACAGCTTCACAGGATGATTCTAAGAAGGTAGTTGATCAATGTGAAAAGCCAAAGAAGAATGTTGCAACTCCAAAGAACAAGACAAAAGCAATAAAGAACAAAGAACCACAAGAAAATGCAACACCGCCTCCAAATAAGAATGAAAAATATTCTACGTATGTTCGTTTATTTAATGGTTATTTCTTTCTATGTGCTAATGATCCGAATTGGATCCATTAAGAACTGTCAAAAAAACTATGACTGTATCAGGTGAGGACAAATCTCTAAACAATTTGAAAACAGCGATCAAAAACACCCTGAACCAGTGGTAATGGCAGCCAGCATGGAACGACGAGGACCTCGATTAAAGTGCACTGACCAAGGACCATGGAGACTGCGTGGGAGGTCAAAGTAGCCCTTGGGAGGCCCGGATCGGGAAAAAAAGGAGGATTTTGATGCACAATTAGCGCTAATCGCGCATCGCTAGGTGAACAGGGTGATAATGAAGGAAAATCCCAAGCACTCGGTGCATGGGGGTTTCGGAGAACCGTGGGCAGAAAAGTGAAAAGCACTAACATACAAAGGCAACACCCGTGCTCTGGAAAAACTACGTTACTGATCGAGGTGCCCACAAATGGTAAGAGGTTTTGGGATGAAAGCAGGGTAATTCCATACATTGATTGATGAGTGGAAAGCAGAGGTGAGAGAAGACCACCATTGATCGCGTGCTATCAGTCGAGAAAGTGAACCACACGGTCCGATCTAGAGGCTCGAGATTAGATAGTTGAGATCGAGCTTGATGGGGGGAAGTAGAATTGACGAAAAAATGAGCCGCGTTTTAGAAGGATTTGGAATCAGTTTGACTGCCATAGTGGAGGAAAAACGCATCCATGACATAACTAAAGAAACGAACCGATGAATCAGGATGGTACCATTTACAGGATGACATGTGGCCACCGCTTGAGTGTTCATGATGACACCGAATAGGGAACTCTAAGTGCAGCTACAAAAGGTGAAACGACAGAGGTAGAAGACGAACCGAACAGGAATTGGAACGAATGGCTAAAAGCCATGAACAAAGACAGAATACATAGTTAGAGTCAGTCAGAGAAAACCCCGAGAGGAGGGCTGAACACTGAGAGACAAAACTAGAGAAGAACGTAGTAAAGTAAAAGCAAAAATAGATAGGGGGCCGAGCTAACTAGCAACAGCATCGAGCACCAGAGAGATTGCGAGATTCAGGCCATCCCATAGAGTAATCCATCGAGACTGAGCACCACATTTGGCTACTTCAACTATAGACCAGAAGGTCACAGAGTGGGCAAGAAGAAGAAGAGTCTGTGTACTCCAGTGGCTTGGGGAATCCAAGAACCACCCTGCCAAGAAAAGCTTGCTTCAGGGGAACTCACATTGAGTCCCTGTATTGTAATTCTCTACTTAAAGGCACAATAAAACAAGGCCACAATGAAAAACTAGACCGAAGATGTGGCCCTAGAGAATAGGGTGAAATCCTTATTAATTTCTTATGTTCTTGTATTTTCTTACTGTATTTCTTTGTTGTATTTCCATTCAATTGTCTTTGTATTGGCAATCTAATCTATTCATTGCTTAAATAACATAGACATACACCAACATATGAGTTTGTAATACCTTCATTTAATAAATCTTTAACTAAGGTCACTCATAGGGTGATTATCAGATCAAGTGGTATTAGAGCTCTAGGTTGTAAGGTTAGACAAGCTTGTGCTGGTTTAGCTGTTCAATTCTCACTAGATCAAAGCTCAAATTAGGAGAAGAAGAGTTGGTCAAAACTAATCCTGAAATTGGGAGAGTCTATCCTGGGAAGACAATGTCAGAGGAAGGTTCTGTGGGGCCAGACCCTCAATTCGTAGAGATTTTCCTAGCTATAAAGTCTATGGTAGAAGAAATGTATAGGGACTTTAGAAAGAATAACGATGAATATTCATTAGGTTGTAAACAAGATAAAGAAGAAGATGAGTCTCATTCCCATGACCACTCAAAAGGAAAAGGGAGAAAGGAAAGCTTTCTCACACCTCCTATGTTAGGGTCCCACCCTAACCCTCTTATCTATGTAATGGGACCACGTCATAGTTAAGAGTCAATAAAGCCCATATTAATAATTGTAAGTGGTTAATCCGCAATTAATAAAGGAACCACAGTTAGTTGCAAATGGACCGTAGTATTAGTAATAAGCGGTATTGACCCGTGGTATTACTCGTAGGAGTCATATATAAAGGATAGAAAATCCCTGCGAGGAGCATCATGTCTTATTTTTGTAATCGAGCTCTGCTCTATTGGAGGTTGCCCCCTCGAAGAGGCAAGTGAACATTACTCTCTGAATAATAAAATCATTTCCATTCTGTGTTCTGGGTATCTTTTCTTCGCATATTCTGTGTTCTCGGTCTCTTTTCTTTGCATATTTTGTATTTGGGTATCATTTGCAGGTTAAGAGCATAACAAGTGGTATCAGAGCACTTTCCAGGGCCGGTGGGATCTCCATTTAGTAGCAAATTTTGTTTTTGGCTCGAGACGTGTTCCGGCGTCTTTAAACCACGTGATCTGTCATTGAGCGCATAAATCTGCGGATTTGGGGAGCCATGCACGCAGGAAATACAAGAGGTGGTCACGTCTGTTGGACTCCCTTGTAACCCATGTGGGTACTCCTTCGAGTAGTAGTGCATTAGACAGAACCGCGCACGGACTGTCTTCCACGTACCCTCTCGGTATATCGGAAGCCCCATAGGCTCCCTGAAAACCTCGCCATAGATAAACCAGTGACCGTCTTGCGGCTACAGTACACCGAGAACAGCAGTCGGAGAGATTACTCGCTCGTATGATAGGGTAGTCGGGTGGTACGACTAAGGGTACGGTCGACCCTCCTTAGTCAGAGCCCTGAAACATTGGGCCGAGTACTACTGCCAGACCCTTATGTATATTGCGATCTGTAGCACCTGACACTCCTCA
>APFE031430511.1:172223-203487 GCA_000404065.3 Pinus taeda | reverse complement strand
TATTGTATCTCATGAAGGAGTTAAGGTAGACCCTAGCAAAATTAAAGCCATTAAGGAATGGAGAATCCCCACATCCATAAAGCATCTGCGAGGATTTCTCCAGTTGACAGGGTATTATCACAAGTTTGTTAAGAATTATGGGAGAATAGTAGCACCTCTAACAACACTATTGAAGAAAGATGCATTTTCCTGGACTCCAAAAGCAAAAAAGGCCTTCGAACATCTTAAAGAGGCAATGTGCCAAGCACCTGTCTTAGCGACACCGAACTTCACAAAAACCTTTATTATGGAATGTGATGCTTTAGGAAATGGAATTGGTGCTATTTAATGCAAGATGAAAGACCTATTGCTTTTGAAAGTCATCCAATCAAGGGAAAGTTTTTACACAAAGCTATTTATGAGAAGGAAATGTTGGCAATACTCCATGCACTTAAGAAATGGAGACCCTACCTAATGGGAAGACACTTCAAGGTAAAAACAGATCATGATAGCCTAAAATACTTTTTAGAACAAAGATTATCCTCTGAAGAGCAACAAAAGTGGGTCACAAAGATGTTGGGTTATGACTTTGAAATCATCTACAAAAAAGGGAAGCAAAATCTGGTGGCAGATGCACTCTCAAGAAAGGATGAGGATGTGGAAGCATTGTTGTGTGCCATTTCTATTATCCAACCAGATTGGATAAATGAAGCAAGGGAGGAATGGAAGAATGATGAAGAAGTGTGGCACTTATTCGAAAATTACAACAAGATTCCAGTACGTCTGATACATTTAGCTGGCAAAATGATTTGTTATGGTACAAAGATCTCTTATACCTCTGTAAGAATTCCCAGCTAAAACAAAAGATTCTTATGGAATTGCACACTTCTCCCTTAGGAGGGCACTCAAGATTTTTAGAAACTTACCATAGGGTTAATAAGGATTTTTTTTGGGATGGCCTTAAATCAGATATTCAAAAGTTTGTGGTGGAATGTTTGGTTTGCCAACAAAATAAAGTTGAAACAATTAAGACACCGGGTCTATTACAACTTTTATCCATTCCAAGCCAACGTTGGGAGGAGGTTTCAATGGATTTTATCATAGGTTTACCCAAGTCTGAGGGAAAGAGTGTCATCATGGTGGTAGTTGACAGACTTACCAAGTATGCACCTTTTGTGCATTATCACATCCATTTAAAGCTAGTACAGTTTCTACTGCATTTATGGAAACAATTCAAAAGCTACATGGAAACCCAAAGATTATTGTAAGTGACAGAGATCCCATTTTCACTGGAAATTTTTGAACATAATTATTTTCTTGTCTTGGTACTCAGTTAGCTATAGCTCATCTTATCATCTTCAATTTGATGGGCAAACTGAGATAGTAAACAAATGTTTGGAAGGATATCTTCGTTGCTTTGTATCTGATAAACAGACACAATGGGTCAAATGGTTGCCTCTGGCTGAATGGTGGTATAACCCTTCCTTCCATACAGCAACAAAAATGACCCCACTTATGGCACTTTATGGGTATCAGCCACCATCCATCACATCATATGTAAGAGAAAATTATAAGGTTCAAGCAGTGGAACATCACATCGAACATCAACAACAAGTCCTTCAACTCGTAAAGGATAACCGTGTGTTGGCACAAAATAGAATGAAACAACATGTAGATCAACATCGCAGTGAAAGAAGTTTTGATGTAGGTGATTGGGTATTCTTAAGGTTACAACCATATAATAAAATGTCCCTCTATCAAACTAAGAAGGATAATAAATTATCACCAAAGTATTATGGTCCATACAAGGTGTTGCAAAAGATTGGTACTATGGCATACAAATTAGAGCTTCCCGCAGCTTCTCGATTGCACCCAGTTTTCCATGTTTCATGTTTAAAGAAGGTTATAGGCGATAAGCTCCCAGTTCAAACAATATTGCCAGAACTTGATGAGGAAGGAAAATATATTGGAACCAGAAGTAGTCACAGAAACAAGAACTCGACAGCTACGAAATCAATCAGTTTCAGAGTATCTTGTCAAGGGAAGAACTTATCTGCTGAAGATTCCACATGGGAGGATGATAATTTTATATAGAAGTATCCATAACTACTTAGGCGTTGATGACAACACTTTTTTAAGGAGAGGGGCATGTTGGTCCCTATAATACTAGTGATTACCCCATTACTATTGTAGTTGTACCCCTTATTAATATTGTTGTGCCCCTATTGTCCCCATATTGTTATTACTGGGCCCCATAGAATCCCTCTATTGTTATTTTTTGGCTTTATATTATTATTGTTAGATCGGTTGGGTTATATTGTGACTCCTTAGACTCCTATATATAGAAAGGAGGTTTTATCATTTGAATCATCCAAGAATTTTTCATTTATGTAATGTAAAGTAGGTTTCCCCCTCGAAGAGGCTGAATTCTAAGGCGTTGATCTATCTTTTCTATCTTTTTTTGAGCTGGTTTCATAACACTAACCCACTTGTTTCTAATTCATATAAAACATCTAAGTGGATTGTGTAATTTATGATTGTTCTATTAAAGATTTATCTTGAAGCATTATATCACTAAGTTGTTGGATCTTGTATATTACATATGTGCTATATTTGTGGATTCACTTGGTTATTTGTTGAAGTATATCATTGCATTCAACCGATTAATCATAATGAAGGTTTTCTTACGCTCTTCCAATAATCAATCATAACTCCCATCCATTACCCAAGGGTAACATCTATAGATTTATTTTTTCCACTAAGATGCTAGTTTAGGCAATAATAGGATTCACATGTGTTTGAATGAAATTTGACAATTGAAAATAAGGTGACCTAGTCATACCATATAAATAGCCCATCATCAAGGGGTAGTGTGCAGAATCAAGGTATTTTTCATGCCACATTTTTTGGAATACAAAGATGATAGATGAGCATTCCTTCAGACAGGGACATGGTACTATAAGGAGCTGGTGGATTGACCGATTTCTCATCCATAACAAGTATGTTCAACTACTTTAGAATCTTTAAACTATGATTCTGTCAGAAGCATTTATTTGAGGAAGACTGACTTGTGTATGCACAAAGCGATGATATAATCTATATTATGGAAGTGACCACTGGTACTTATGTGAGGGTGGTAGGTGGCTAAAATGGAGGTGATCCAACTTAAGGAAGTTGGTGTTGACATGGGGGTAGAAGATTTAACTTGGCCAATGGCTGGCTGATTCTCAAAGCAATAGCTCAAAGGTAATGTCTTTAACGGCAGTGTTGAAGTGATTAAAACAAATATTCAATTCTAGAGCAATGGTCTTGTTTAGTAGTTGTTTTATAGTATAGCTAGAAATTGTCCGAAATCTCTTTTCTGAGATGAAGTAGTGGTGTTGAGTTAGTTATCAAGCTCATGTAAACTTTACTGGCATCATTCTTCAAGATTACAAAGAGTTCATTGGAATTTGATTTTGGAGCTCTCATATAATAAGAGGGAGCATTGGTAATCAGACATTATGCTCCAACAAAAGTTTCATTTATATTAGTAGTCGACATTATAATTAACATTAGTAACATGTAACCAAGTTCAACTTTGAGGATTGTTATAGTTAAAACACCTTAATGAGTTTATTTTTTTATAAGTGATGTATTCAGTAATGTATAAGGAGAAAAGGATGTAAGAGGGAGAATTACAAAGAGAATTTTTACAGTGGCCTAGGGCTACCCATCGATGTAATGGTATGGAGAATAATATAGTTTACATGTTCCATTTCTAGGCTTGTCCATGTACTCCGTGTTTATCATATGCTCCATGTGATCCTTTAAATTTACGACAAAAAAGGAGACAGTAGAAAAGTTAGTTGAGAAATTCACATTATTTTGTCTTCGGGGCCTTTAGTATGCCCTATTATTTTGTAAACCTAGGGAGCATCTAGCCCTTGGCATCAAAGGCATATTTAAGAGCATGATTAAAAGGCACATTATAATTAACGTTAGTAACATGTAACCAAGTTCAACATTGAGGATAGTTATAGTTAAAAGACCTTGATGGGTTTATTTTTTTATAAGTGATGTATTGAGTAATGTATAAGGAGAAAAGGATGTAAGAGGGAGAATTACAGAGATAATTTTGACAGTGGCCTAGGGCTACCCATAGATGTAATGGTTTGGAGAATAATAAGTTTACATGTTCCATTTCCAGGTTTGTCCACGTACTCCGTGTCTATTATATGATCACATGTGATCCTTTAAATTTACGATAGAAAAGCACACGGTAGAAAAGTTAGCTGAGAAATCCACATTACTCTGTCTTCAAGGCCTTTAGTATGCCCTCTTCTTTTGTAAAGCTAGGGAGCATCTAGCCCTTGCCATCAAAGGCATATTTAAGAGCATGATTAAAAGGCACATTATAATTAATGTTAAGAAACATGTAACCAAGTTTAGCATTGAGGATTGTTATAGTTAGAACACCTTAATGGTTTTCTTTTTTTATAAGTGATGTATTGAGTAATGTATAAGGAGAAAAGGATGTAAGAGGGAGAATTATAGAGAGAATTTTGACAATGGCCTACGGCTACCCATAGATGTAATGGTTTGGAGAATAATATGGCTTACATGTTCCATTTACAGGTTTGTCCATGTACTCCTTGTCTATCATATGCTCACATGTGATCCTTTAAATTTACGACAGAAAAGTACACGGTAGAAAGGTTAGCTGAGAAATGCACATTATTTTGTCTTCAGGGCCTTTAGTATGCCCTCTTCTTTTGTAAAGCTAGGAAACATCTATCCCTTTCCATCAAAGGCATATTTAAGAGCATGATTAAAAGGAATATTCAATCATGTACCTAGGATAATTGAGAAGACATCTAGCACCACCAAAAAGCCCAGAAGGATGACTCAAGATAAAGCAACTCTAGTCCTTCCAATATTCATTTCGCTTAGTGAGCTGGGCATGATTAATTCTCTTTTAAATATGGATCTCAATTGTGTAATATTTTCAATCCATAATTATAGAGAGTCAACCAACCATATATATTAGTTTGTATTATTCTGGGAGATATCTTAATACAGGTGCATGTTTTATTCAGAGTGCAATGGTGGATTTGCTAGGTTTCCACCACTAAGCTTGAGATTCTTATTCATATTCATAGATAGATCTTTAATGATGGTTGTTTCCACTTTCGCTTCAAATTTTCTACCTTGTATTCTAACTTCTCCATTTTGGTGATTATCAAATCCATTGTTGCATGCAGACATTCCACATATTTTTTCAGATCACCAAGCTAATTTGAAATCAAAAGAAAGTGGGAACGACTCTCGTTGAATAGATTTTCTCCTATATTAGATATCGTTGGCTTAGTGGGGACTGACCCAGGTTCCGAAGTGAGTTAGCCAAGCAAATCCTAGTACTATTGGCCCTTTCGGCAATAGTCTGTGAAACGCGAACTGAAGTCTCATTTGAAGTAGTATGGGAGGGTGCTAGAACCAAGTTTCTGCACCCTGGGGATGTCTGATATGTGGTGATTGGTACTCAGTCCAACCTTTCCACTTACTCGGCTATGAGCACCTGGGGGCACCCCGCACCCTGTGATATTGCCTTCACGCAGTTCTAGCCGCAGTGCGACCCGTGTTATTTACCCAAGTCTTCCTTAATTAGTATTTCGATAGTTGATTACTTATATTAAATTCACACATTAACATTCATACACGTATTTATCAATTGCGTGCAAGAAATAATAGAGTAAAAGTAATGCATAACATCAAAATATAGATTCAAGAATAGATGCATAGAATAAACTTCTCTTTGTTAGCTTTCAATTCCAAGTACATACCTAACTCCATCCTGCACACTTAGCTGTAGGGGTCCGTGGACTCAGTTGCGGACTCTACCAAGCCTCTGCGCAATGAGCTGCAGAGCCTCTTCCTACCACTACGACCGAATACACTTTAACTTTCACTCTATGCTCTTACCATGCCTTCACATCTTTATTTATTCTCTACTTCCCTAGCTCCTTTTACAATTTAGAGCCTCACTCTATATATACAATCCCATTGTCCACGGGCCATGGGTAGGCTGACACAACTTTACATTAAATTACAATTCTTAGGTAGACAAGCCTATGACTTGATTATCCAATTCGCACTCCGTGCCCATACTTCACGGAGTTCTACACCATATTTGACCAAAACTTGGGCTTTGAGCCCCAAAACTTGTTGCGGGGGATCCCGTGCCCAAAATGCCCTCAACACAATGATCGTGACTCGTCTTGAGTCACTTTGCTAGTGTGGTGATCTTGGCAGAGATCCCTCTAATTGTGCCTGTGATGCACGAAGGTCTACAACGCATTGTTCTTCCGTCTATTGGATCTGCTCCATTTCTGCTTCTAAATCATATGCGTCTAACTCGAGTCTCTTCTTTGGTATTAGCTTCTAGTGCTTGTGTTTATATTCCTGTGCCCATGTCTGGCTCCTCGCGTTGCGAAGACTGTGCTTCGGTCGGTTAGTCAAATAGCAGGCCCACCCATGTAGGGCTTCAGGCGACTACCATTTACATTTCCTGGGAAGGTTTCTCCATTAAGTTTGACTAGCTAGACCGGGCCTCCATCTGTGACCTCTTTTACCACATATGGTCCCAACTAGTGCATTCTGAATTTTCCGGGAAATTTTTCAAACTTGCTGTCATATAGTAGCACTAAATCATTTACCTTGAAGGTGCGCAACTTAATATGGCAGTCGATCTAGGATTTCTCTCGTTTCTTTTGTACCTGTTGGTGAAATTTGTCCAAAAATTGTTCTTCCTTGAGTTCTTCTAATTGCGTGAGCCTTTCTTCCAGAGCTTTGCGGTCCGTTAGGCCTATGACCGCTGCTATTCATAGACTAGGTATGATTTACTCCATCATCATGACTACTTCCATACCATAGACCAACCAAAATGGTGTTTGTCCCATCAATTTACTGCACATTGTCTTGTATGGCCATAACATAGTTGGTACACGCAAGTCCCAGTCATCCCACCAAGGGTTACATATTTTGATCAACGCAATCACCAGTATTTTATTAATGCTTCTATTGTTCCATTAGAATGTGGGTGGTATGGTGTACTTTTCTGGTGATAAACTTAGAACTCTTATGTGAGCACGCAGATGGTTTGACTCAAGAAATGTGTTTCACGATCGCTCATTAAGATTTTCAGGTAGCCAATCGTGTCAACACGTTTTTGAACAAAAACTTTGCAGTCGTGGTAGCCGTGTAGTCCTTGACTAGTTGTGCTTCCACCCATCGTGTTAGGTACCCTGTTGCGATGATGATGTGGCGCACACCCATCTTTCTCTGAGGTTTGATTGCGCCTGCAAAGTCAATCAACCATTTCTTGAATGGCTGTAGTGTCATTTGGGGATCTAGTGGCATCTCGTACCTTCATGATAGTTTTCCCGTCCTTTGACATATATCGCAGGCCTTACAATTGGCTTTCGCACCCTGGTGTAGAGTCAACCACCTAATCCTGCGTGAAGAATCTTTTGTGCGATCGCATGTTCGGCATAGTGTCCTCCTACAGTGCCCCCATGTGCTTCTGCGAGGATTTGACCTCGTTTAAATTCAGGTATGTATCTTCGCAATATATCATCATTGCCCATCTTGTAGAGGTGCCCTACGATGACAAAATATTCTGTCGCACACACTACCAATAACTTCTTCTATTGGATTGAGTACTCCTTCAGTGTAGTTCCCGTTGTTAGAAAATGGATTATATCTTTGAAGTGTTCATCTGTGATGTGCACTACAAAAATTTGTGCATTCGGTAGTCCCTCCTCCAAATTTGTTGGTTCCTCGCCCGTCTCAGTTCGCAAAAAGTGGTCTGGTCCTGCATTCAAGCATCCCGGCTTGACTACGGCTTGACTATGACCTGAAAATCATATTCCTAAAATAGTAAAATCCATCTTCATATGCGCCTCCCCAACACAGGCTTTTTCACCAAGTATTTCAATGTGGAATGATCAGTGCACATCTTGAAATGTCCGCCAAGAAAATAGTGTCAGTATTTCTGGAGCGCGTACACCATTGCCAACCCTTCGTGCTCTGTAGTAGAGTAGTTATTTTCTGCTTTAGATAATCTTTGACTCTCAAACGCGATCGGGTGATCCACAGCCTCCACTCCTTCCTATGTGAGTATGGCTCCCAATCCGATACACGATGCATCAACATGCACATGAAATTCTACATCCCATTTCGAGAAGACCAAAATTGGCATGGAGGAAACTTTCCCCTTTAGGACATCCAAAATCTTCATGCAATCATCATTCTAGCAATATGTGTTATAGATATTTTTGGGCACTGCAACCCCAATCACAAATGTCCATAAACTGAGGGCTCCTAAGTCCCTAAAAGTGTTGCTTCACTACCTAAAGGAACAAGGCTAGCTGATTACATCATCTCCCAGACGTTCTCCACAGAAAACTGCTCAGAACTGGTCAAAATTGGACCATATTGAATGCCCAATGCAGAGGGTGAGATGCATCTCATCTAATACACAAGGGAGGTGCGATGTATACTGAAAATTCCTTCTACAAGGTGCAATGGACGAGAATAGACAAGTGGCGGAGACAATTTGCTAAGTGGATGATCAAGGAATCTTCTAGAAACTTCTCATATGACACTTGCCTCTTAGAATTTGTTCAAGGATGAGTAAGAGATCAATAACATCTCCAAGTAGAACCAAGAACTATCAGAAAGAGGACACTAATAAAAAACCCAGAGCTGACTCACACTTTTGCAATAATCTATATATGGATCTCTCATCCCAGAGATCCAGAGGTTGGAGGTTGGAATCTTGTATCTAGTAGAGAGGTGCTATTGGTTTCCTAGTGAAACTTCATAGTGTTGGGTGATCTAAGCTTTACTTGAGGTGAAGAATGGCTTTCTTGCTGGAGGATGATGCTAGGTCAGAACAATTGGTTGTAATCCTCTTGCTATTCTTGATATTAATAAAGTTATTCAAGTTTTCCTCCACATGCTTGTATGTTTGATTGTATATGCATTTGCGTGGTTAATACATATTTGGTCTTGTGTTATTTATGAATACAGATCTTTGTTCTTCAATAGTATTATGCTACTTTGATTCCATAGGTGTTCTTTGAAGCTGGGCAGACAAAGAAGAAGCAGCAAAGATCTATTAGGAATGAGAGGAATCGGGCAAGGAACCAAGTGCAAGACTAAGGTTGGTGTTCTTTGTTCCACTCTTATCTATTTTTAATAAAGGAAAGCGAAAGTAGTCGTTACTTGTTTGTTTCTAAGATAGCTACCAGTCTTAGTGGGAATAGTAGCTCCGAGTGGACACTATTCCCGATAAAAAAATGGCGACTCCACTGGGGAGCGAATAGATTGTTTGTTAGTCTATCTTTGTTTGTTTTATAAACTTACAGATGGAGCCTGAAGTCAAGCCAGCTAACCTTCGAACTGCATTTGCTATGCAAATGCAAAGTAGATCAATGCTGCTTTAGTCTATCTCTGGGTTTTGTTTATAAATTAAAAAAGCGATCTGCAAACACTCCAATTTCCCTAAGTGGTGGCTCTAGTAACCTCCTTAGATCAACCCCTGTGATTTACATTTATTGAACATCACTTGCTCGGCCTAAATCCCTGAACTGAATTGCAAATTGTGAACAAAGACTGGTTAAAAGTCTCGCACTGGTACCATTGCACCCTCCCTTCAAGGAAGTTTGTATGCATCGCACTTCCCGTGTGCAGTAGGTGAGATGCATACTGGATTCCCTGTGTGACAGGTGCGATGGTCACGGAAGGTTAATTTTATCTTCAGACTTTGGTTTTTCTTCACTCCTTTCAGTTCTATTCAGGAGTTTTGCTGTCTGTGGTCAGTATATCTCTGTGAAAACCCCCTTCTCTTCCAACATTCCACCTCTATTGTGCAAATAACTGTAAGTGTTTTTATGTATTGTGCGCCATTTTCAGTTCTCTTTTACAAAGAAGTAGAGTAATCGAACTATTGTTTCTTAATCTGAAGGTGTTGCAAGAGTCGTTTTCAGTCATAGAAGAGAATCCCATTGTTCTTGATAGTTGATTGTACTATTACTATTGTATATGATTTGAATTAGTAATTTTTCAAGTGTCAAAAACAATTTTCATTTCGAAATCGCAAAGTGCTGTCCTTATCTTCGCTTCATTTTGAAAAGGAATTTGTTAGTATTATTGCTTTGAAAATAATTCAGATTTGCACTTAGCATTCTTCTTGTCATTTATACATTAAGAAGGCTGAAAACAAATACATGCATGTGAATTTGCATTTAGACTACTTGGTTTGATTTAAGACAGTGCATTTAGTGTGTGCTCTATGCTCTTTGTTGAAAGCCCCTCAGTTCTCTTTCCTTAGTAGCTAGGATTTTCATTTCCAAAAAGAAGATTAAACAATTGTTTATCATCTTAAACTGCATTTTAGGAATTGTATACACATCACGCGGTGAACCTTAAAGGCAAATTTTTAAACAAGATCAACTATAAAATAAATTTAATGAATCTAAAAACTCTTTGGAACCTAACACACAACATCTAGAGGTCTAGGCTAGAGAGGTATTCTGGCATCGTAAAACCTGGTAACTGTTGTTTTCATTGATGGTTGGGTGATTCCTCCACTTTGAGATGACAAGTGCCAGTACGGACTTGTGCTCCCACGTATCATCGAGTATATATTGGGAGACCACAATAGGCTATATCCTTTATCCTTAGGAAGCCGTGTCTGCTGCTCTATCAATCGCAATGCACTGAACACAACATCCAGGAAGATTGACTGCCGTACCGTAAAAAGTATTGTGTAGTTTTGTGATTGGTTTGGTAATCCCTCTACCTAGATTTCCAGAGAAGTCTCTTTCATTCCTTTTCAGACTCCTTAAAGGAAAAGGTCCATCTGAGCACTTGTCACTTCAGGCTCATTAGAAATCGAAGGTGACTAGAGTCATTTTTTGTTTTTTCTCGACTCTTAAAAATTGAAAAAACAAGTTGTGTCAAAGTGTCTAAAATTTATTTTAATTAGAATAACATCATTGTTCCCTCATTGGTCTTAGAAATTAGTCTCCCTTCATCGCAAGTTCCTGTAGAATCACTAGGAAATCTTTTGGATAGACTAAATATGTCTGAACAACTGTCGACATCTAGGACTGTGTCATTTGATGCAGTAACAGCAGAACCTCCTGCTACTACTCCAACAATGTTCGTTGGTGTACCATCTGTCTCGGCAAGTTATCAACAACAAGCCGGAGTCCAATCAGGGACTGTTTCGACGACATGGTCAGTTCCTATTTATTCATCCGGATTCTCATATGGTATTTCTAATGTTGAAACTCAACAAATTGATCCAATTTGTCTTCAAAGGCCAATCTACCCTTTAAGTACTAGATTGACACCATATGGAGGGCTGTATGCCTTTTCATTGTTCCCTCCTGGAGAACAACCATATGGGAGTTTACAACAAAGTTCAGTTCAAGCTGGCATTACATCCAACGATTGGGTACCAATACTGCCTTAGCAACCAAGGGTTGTATATTCAATGCAACCAGTCCACCCTGTGTAAAATATTCCCACTATACCTGCTATGGTGACTGCATCGCAAGTACAGGCACTACCTATTGTATGTCAACCCCAAGTTTCTCAGGTTGCAATACAACAGCCTCTTGTCTCAGTGATTAAATCACAACCTCAGGTTAGTGCCTCCTTATCTAGAGTGACTCAGGCTCAAACAGGTACTATGACTCCTCATCTTGGTCAATCATCCAGTATTGGACAACAGAAAATGGTGCAACAACCATGGCTGCTTCAATATCAACAACCACAATTCCAGCAATCGTATCAGGGACCTGAGCAACAAGTCTTTGTAAGTAATGGGCAACCACATTTCCAAAGTGGTTATCAACAACCATACTATAATGGTTATGCCCATCAACCTTATTAAAGTTACCAGAATCAAATACATTATGCTGGTATGCAAAGACCCACTACTCAGGCGATTCCATCTTTTCCTGGGTATGCTTCACCTAACCTGAATCAACAATTTCCCTTTCTAGCAACTCTAGAATTACCAGATCTAAACCGGCTGATGAATGATCCAATTGCTTATGCCCCTTGGTGGCTGGCGATTCCTCATAAACTTTCGTCAGGTATTCCTAAATTTAATGGTAATCTAGGTGAAGACTCGTTGAATCATGTGATGACCTTTCATCTGTGGTGTTCATCAAACACTGTCAACGATGATTCGATCAGGCTTCGCCTTTTTCAGTGAATGTTAAATGGTCCGACAGCAAAATGATATATCGAATTTCCTAGAGCTTCATTTAATAACTTCAGTACCCTAGCCACAACCTTTTAAACCCATTTTCAGTTACCCATAAGGTACGAAACGGGAGCAGAGCTTCTTACTGATTTCAAACAAACCACAGCCACTCACATATCCGATCATATGCACGAGTGGCGATGTCATTGTAGAATGGTAAAAACATATGTTCCTGATTAGCTGTTGGTTGAATGGTTTATTAAGTCATCGTTACCTTCTATTACGGAAGATGTGGCAAAGGGAGGGGTCATCAATGAAGAGAAAGTTATTGCTCATGCACAATATCTAGACATGATCTATACTAAGTCTGGCATGCTCTACGATAAAATACATGATGCTCCTAGACCGGATTTTTCCATTCCCCCCCCTCGTAAATCAAACAAAGACTCTCATGCTGGTGATGGCATGATAGATACGACTAGCACGAAAACAGTAAAGGCTACATCAAAGAAGGCCCATACAGTTTCAAGTCAAAATGCAAGTGACAAACTTCTTGCCTTAGAGGTTAATGCCATGTCGACTGACAAAGGCAAAGAACCAAAGAAACTAGGAGGCAAGAATAAAAAGAAATGCAAAAAGAAGAAACAAGAGTCATCCCCTAAAAAATCTTCTACAAACCCTTCTGGGCAAAGGAAACGTCCTTCAGGGTGTCAAATATGCGATGAGGATCATCAGACAAGAGATTGTCTATATAAAGCTGAGCTTCAAAAATTCTTCAAGAGTTTAAAAACCTCAGCGGTATAGACTGATCCGTTTCCAAACCTAGGAACCAAACTGGTTGCTAATGACAATGCTTCCCCATCCCGAGTGCTTATGTTGTCCCTTTAGAAACAACAAAATGATTCTTTGATATCGACAAGGAATAACGATTATGGAAATCCACAGCTATCAAACAACAAGGCTACATATCAACCTAGTGGTTCAACAACGACTTCGACCGAAGGGAGTAGTACACAAATCAACATTTAATCCTCGTGCCAAAGTAGCACATCATTATAATATAGTGGAGGATCTAGCCCAATCACCCTCCGCGATGTCGACACTTGAGGTATTGCAAAATTGCCCATTCCAAAAGCAGGCTTTATTATCAACAATAGGTGGGATTGACCCAACGGATTCCAATCTTATGTCCTTTAACCACAAAGGATATGACCCTCAGTTACCAGCTCGACTAGCTTTCCTTATTCAAGTGAAAGCCCTCAACAAAACTGTTCATCGAACAATTATTGATGAGGGGGCATCTACATGTATTATGTCAAGGAGTTGCTAGAATCATTTAGGCTCACCACCCTTGTCGCGATCATCAACGACGTTAAAAGCATTTGATGGGTGAACGTACACTCCATATGGGATTTTAAGTAACTTTCAAGTTGAACTAGGGGGAAAGATTTAGAAATTGATGTTGAAGTTATCAATGGAAAACTCGATTACAACATCCTACTGGGAAGGCCTTGGATATATGCTATGGCTGCCGTTGTCTCAACGTACTTCAGGAAGATTGCATTTCCCTTCTAAGGAGAAATCACAATCATCGACCAAAAAAGATTTCTCCCCAACAGTTCACAAGTTATGGGAAGCATTCCGATGATCCACAGAAGCTCTTAGTCGCTTCAAAATATTGGAGTAGGTATCCTAAAACACCCTTCCTTAATGGGGACTTTTTCCCTTTCGCCTCTGAGTAAGCTGGTAGAAGTGGCCACAGTGGAAACCTGTCCCATGAGATCTTCTACATCAACAAAAATGAAGAAGAACTCAAAACATTTTGATAGTGTGGATCATCGCGAGGCATTGCCTCCAAGCCCTACCATAACTACATCATATGATGATCAATTCAATGATGTTGTACATTATGTACTAGAGGCATTGGAACCAGATCTTTCCTTCATAACCCATTATGAGTTGTGATCAAAGGTCGCCATGAGGATAGTTCTTTTACTGTGTCAACCTCATTAACAAATGAAATAACTCCCTTCCAAATCGAGTCTTTCAAATATCTCGAAGGTAAACCTTCATTCCAACCACCGTGTTGAATGCAATGAAGCTTGGGGGGCATGCAACTCGATTTGCATTATTATGCTGGGGGCATGCAAACTTATGACGAGTAGTGTTACTGTAGGGTTCAAGCTCATTAAAAAATAAACCCACCACGAGAAATTTTAACGCGGAATTCAAGATCGTTAAAAAATAAACATAAGAAATGAGCAAATGTTTCCCCCAGAGTTTAATCTCGTTAAAAAATGAACCAATTTTACGGTAAATAAGCATTGTGAATGTATTATCATCAGCTTTTGAGCCTTGGGCATGTTCTCGTCATTACCTCCACTCTGTTTTAGCCGATCATTCACCTCCATTTGATTGTTTACGCCTTTGAAGAACATCTATGAAGAGTGATTCTATTAGCCATCCTTGTGACATGCTGTGATTGGAAAATTCCAAATCTTACCTAGAATCAGTTGCTACCCGAAATCATCACTCGTTCCTCAAAAAACAAGTCTCCTTTAAGCTCTTTTCAATTGACTCGTAAAATATGAAAATATTGCCGAGCGATTGGCCCTCTCCGGCTCATTAAAGTCATCGGAAGTACTATCCCTCCTCTAGATTTTAATCTTTTTGGACTTGAGGGATTATTACACAAAAAGATCGAGTGCTTGTCTTGTTCGGCTCATTAAAATTACCGAGCATTCATCCCTTTCGTATTATTTTACGCTTTTTTGGACTTAAGGGATTATATGATGAAAAAGAATCTTTGGAGTTTCCTTTCTATCCCTTTCAGACTCTCTAAAATTGAAAAGGACCGAGTTATCTTTGTTCTTAAACTCGTTAAAATTGAATAGCGACAAACTCGTCCAAATGGACGAGAACGAGTTTCACTGCCACTAGGCTCATTAAAACATAGCAATAGGTTCGCCCGAAGGGCGAATTATAGAACAAGCATATGTTATCCTCCTCAAGCTTGACAAAAATAAAGAGGTACTGGTTAGCAATGATTGGGGAAAATTGGGAAAAAAAACTTGAAGAAACTTTATTGGTAGCAAGTCGCTCTTGAACATGACACTTTCTCTCTGCATCCGAGTTGGGTTGGGTTGTTCCGTTCACTGGTCATATCACCATTGGTCCATCACAACATCCATATTTGGGGTTAACGCTACCAATCCATCATCAGTGTCATTGGTATCTTCAAGAGAAGTCACTCAGAGAATTCACCTGCGTCTCATCCGCTGCAATACATTCACGCTCCATTCTTTCATGACCGCCACCCTGAACCCTGTATCATCAGATCGTTTTCACCTCCAAAATCATTTGCTCATTCCGTGTCGTAGATGTGGGATTCATTAAGGCCCCCCTATGACGGGTCCCTTCCTGTCGACATCAGTTCATTATCCAAGAAATCGACTTAAGAACAACCCCTTTCAGTACTTTGAAGCTTGCATGCCTCAATGGCAAGTTTCTCACTTTCGGCGATAGGTTTACATCAATGGCCTTCGACCAGAAGATTTTGCATGGTGTTCGACACCAAGTCCCTTTCACACCATGTGAATTGTATTGTAGTACCTTGAGGATCATTGACATTATTGGTGATACCTCTCGCGCCTGTTAACTGCTTACATCATTGGCTAGTAGTGAGGCGATGTCTTTCCTTGTTCGACTCCAGAACGTTTTTCACATGGATCGACTTGTACTACGAGTGAAGATGGAATGAGTTTTGAAGACCTCGGATCTAGTTTCATCCATCTAGGTTGTGATATATTCAGGAATATAAAGACATCAAATGTACATCATTGCCAAATAGATGATCATCCAAATCAAAGGATGATGACTTCGCCCGAATCATCAGTCTGCCACACAGACGGTTGTCTGTCCTATGTACATGAAAGTGAATTTATAAAGCTGAGCATGGGAATGCCCACCTCAGCTAGATCATGAAAAATATTATGAAGATAATGTATTGTATTGTATCTCATTACAGGTCGCCTCCCAGCTCGAAAAAACTTTGGATCCTCATGGTAAAGCATTTCACCCGACATCAAAAGATTAACAACCTCATGCTTTAGGGGGCAACTGTTATAGACATTTTTGGGCACTGAACCCCAATCATAAATGTCCATAAACTGAGGGCTCCTAAGTCCCTAAAAGTGTTGCTTCACTACCTAATGGAACAAGGTCAGCTGATTACATCATCTCCCAAAAGTTCTCGACATAAAACTGCTCAGAACTGGTCAAAATTGGACCATACTGAATGACCAGTGCAGAGGGTGCGATGCATCTCACTTGATACACATGGGAGGTGTGATGCATCTCACTTGATACACACGGGAGGTGTGATGCATACTGAAAAGTCCTTCTACAAGGTGCGATGGAAAAGAATAGACAAGTGGCGGAGACAATTTGCTAAGTGGATGATCAAGGAATCTTCTAGAAGCTTCTCATATGACACTTGCCTCTCAGAATTCGCTCAAGGATGAGTAAGAGATCAATGACATCTCCAAGTGGAATGAAGAACTATTATAGAGAGGACACTAATCAAAAACCTAGAGTTGACTCACACCTTTCCAAAAATCTATATATGGATCTCTCATCCCAGAGATCCAGAGGTTGGAGGCTTGAATCTTGTATCTTGTAGAGAAGTGCTATTGGTTTTTTGGTGAAACTTCATAGTGTTGGGTGATCTAAGCTTTACTTGAGGTGAAGAAGGGCTTTCTTGCTGGAGGATGATGCTGGGTCAAAACTATTGGTTGTAATCCTCTTGCTATTCTTGATATTAATAAAGTTATTCAACTTTTCCTCCACATTCTTGTATGTTTGATTGTATATGCATTTGTTGTGGTTAATACATATCTAGTTCTATGTTATTTATGAATATAGATCTCTATTCTTCGATAGTATTATGTTGCTTTGATTCTACAAGTGCTCTTTGAAGCTGGGCAGACGAAGAAGAAGCAGCAAAGATCTATCAGGAAGGAGAGGAACCAGGCAAGGAACCAAGCGCAAGACTAAGGTTGGTGTCCTTTGTTCCACTCTTATCTATTTTTCATAAAGGAAAGCGAAAGTAGTCTTTACTTGTTTGTTTCTAAGATATCTACTAGTCTTAGTGGGAATAGTAGCTCTGAGTGGACACTATTCCCGGTAAAAATATGTCACATCTTTTCTAATGGCTTTTCCATCGGCAAGTTATTTGGGCATAACTCTTGGTAAAGTTCCAATAATATTCAGTGTGCCCCAAGGTAGCGCACAAATGTTTAACACTTTGTGGTGCTTACAAGTTTAGGATAACATAAATCTTCGCAGGGTCCACCATTAGTCCTTGTTTGTAGACCACAAGGTTCAACGCAATCTGGTGTCAGCGGCAAGTATCCAACATCAATTGTAGGCTTGCTACATGGTGCTTAACTAATCCAAAGATAGTCCAATCATCCAAAAATACCTCCAAGAACTTGTGGATGTATTCTTTGAATGCCGCCTACACTATGTGCAAGAATATCATTGGTGCGTTCTTCAATCCAAAGGGCATAACATTGTAGTGGAAGCAGCCCCATTCTGTTACAAAGGTTGTCTTGCTCCTATCTTCTGGCGCGATCTTAATCTGATGGTACCTTGAGAAGCCATCCGTACATGACTAAGCTTCTTGATTTACAACATTCTCCAATACTTCATCTGTGAATAGTGTCAGGAATGGATCGTGAACACAAGTGTCGTTGAGCTTCCTAAGGTCCACACATATTCTTATTTCACATTTCTATTTTTTCTGCTATACTACCATAGGACTCACCCAATCAAATTATTCCATTGGTTCGATAATTCTGGCTGTGAGCATTTTATCTAATTCGTCGCATACCTTTTCTTTATATTTTGGACTCAAGCAGTAAATCTGCTACTTAACTGGTTCACATCTGGTTTCAGAGTGATCTTCTCACCCCTAAGTCGCCAATGATCCCTTTTAAGTTCGTGATTTTGGTCGGGAACAAGTCTTGGTATTCGTGGAGTAACTCAACAACCTTATCTATCATAGCATCATCCCAATAGTCCCCAAGTGTCGCATACTTCGGCTCAACTTCTGTGCCAATGTTTACTTGCTTTGTTTTTAGCAGCGCGGTGATGTCAGTATCCTCAATTGATGGTCCTCGAACATCACGACATCATTCGGTTTCTACAATATCAATATTTTAGGGGTTGTTATCATCCTCCTGCACCTGCACATTATAACATTCTAGGGCACTGCTTAACTGGGTTGCCCATACTGGTTGTAGCATTTTTAATGACTCTTGTGGTATTATGAAGATTGTGACTTTTACTACTTGCAACGCATCGTCAACAGTATCCGACCATAGGTCTTCAAATGGGAATGTTAACAAGAATCCCTCGCGCAAGACATACCATTCACCAGTACCCTGTTGGAGTTTTGTCTTAGTATACCAGTTCATAGGTATTACATCCAAGGTATGGTAGAATAACTGTACCCATTTGGGCTATGGTTCTTCCCCATAGACCTTGGTCCATTTTGCAAGGTGTGTATGTGGGTCATCTCGTCCATCGTATTTGTCTTCTAACAACAGTTGTGGCTTCCCAAACTGTAGGCACATCATCTTTCTGCATCCACACCAGTCCTCAAAATTTCCTTGATGTGTACCCCACCATTGTGCGGGTGTTGCGTGTAGTGCCCATTTCAATGCATTGAACTACTACTGTTCCGGTACTGCACTTTCAAATTTTCTCAAGAATTCATCCACCTCTGTCAATTCATAATATGTCAACAGCTCTCTTTTCTCCGTTGTCATGCAACACAGTGATCTGATCATCATGTTGCAATTCAACATTGTTACTTCATGCAACTAATTATGCCATCACTCTACCTCCTCATTTGAATCCAAAGTGCAGGAGCTTTTGTGCTCCCACGAGATCCTCCCATCTATAGTCGAATTCACCCAATCCTGGTCTCGTGGAGCTATCTCGTAAATACAATCAAGGTCATCATCGCTATCGTAGTCGCGCACTGGTTCAGTGTAGCTTGCTCCTTTAGCTAGGTCTAGTGGAACTGCTACACGTAGTGACTTCTTCTCAGAAATAATTTTGCGCTTCTTCAGATTGATAACTCCATTCATATAGGTGGCCCAGTCTATTCCTAACAACACGGGATAGAGATTGCTGTCATCGACAATCTTTATTACTTCAAAATCCGTCTGTACTCTCGCACCTTCAATATTAACTACTATCCCTTGCAACCTTCCCATGGGAAAAATATTCTGTTGGTTCATTATTCGTAATTGAATAGGGGACCACTGTAATGCAGGCCTGCCCATACGTTCCCATGTTTTCTTCGGTAATATATTCGTGTCTGAACCCAGATCTAGGATTACCTGATCCACTTCATATTCCCCAATCTATGCAGTCAACCTCATTTCCCTTCCAGTCCTCAATGCATGCTTCCCTAATTTCTGGACGACGCGGGGTTTCCCTGACCTCATTCACCTGGTGATCAGTTCCTGTAGTCCTTTAACTGCCTTGTTGTCACATAGCAGTTTCATGCATGTCTCCAAAATGGTAGTGAGCATTGAAGGATCCATTGCTAGCTCTAGTTGATCCTTACTTCCTGAAGTGGAGGCCTCTGTGAAGCTCTTCTTAGCTTCCATGAATGTCTCCTTTGCACGTTCTAAGTCAAACTTGGGCTCCTTCATAGGAGCCTCGTGAACTCATGTACTCTCCTTGGGCTGCTTCCCCTTATCCTCTCTCGTGGTCACACCACTTATGAGCATCATGTTTACATTTGGGTCCTCTTCGCGTGGCTCATATCTCATCATTTATATATTCTGAGTCGGGGGAGGCTGGAATACCCCTTTTTCACACATCTTCATGATCAACGTAGGACAATTTATTGTTTCATGATCAAACTGAGCACAATACGAATAGGATATCCTGATTGGGTTGCTACAACTAATGGCATAGTGCCCTGTTCCTCCACAATTGTAACAAATTAACTGTCTGCGTCCTAGTCCCATTCCACCTCTTTCTTAACCTCACGTCTGAAATCCAATGCACACCATCCCTGCATCTGGGTTGAGGGCTCATGTTTTGGCTTGCATCCTATAGGCTGGGGTCCGATCCATCATTAGCTTGTTATTATGGAAAGTGCGCTCATCGCGGCATACCAACCTGCAAAAATTACAAAACAATTGTTGGGGTATCTGTGTATATTTTTGCAGCAAATGATAATTGTCTGTTGTATGTTTCCCTCCTATCTGACAGATCGCACACCATAAAGTGGGTACCGCACTCGGCCTTGCCTGTGCCTCCAGTCTCAACGACATCGGCCCTCCTCCTGGCAAGTAGTTCGTGAGCATTGGACAATGATCCTTGTCATTGCCTTGGCCTTTGAATTTTATGCACCATACCTCCTTGGGTGCCTTTGGTTGCAGTGCCCTATCCTGCTTCAAGCTTTGCATTTCCAAACACAGATTCTGTAGTTGCATGTGGATTTGTTGAACTCCCAACCCAGGGTCTTGTATTAGGGTCTTATGTAATCACATGTCCATTTCCAACACTTCGGCCTATGTAGAAAGTTTCTATTGTGACAGTGTTGTCCTCAAGTGCGGTGCCAAAGATGTTAAAAACCATGCATGATGTTTTTCATCTGTCAATGTCATAGTGGCTTTGTGGATCGTACTCTTCAGCTATTGATCCAGATCCCATGGAGTCTCATGCGAGAGCATCACGATCTATTTAAACCTGATGATTGATTGTGTTTCTGACTTTTGCCTACTAAATTCCCTGTTCAACCCGTTCTAGATCTCTTCTATCCCTACGTTTGGGTGGTCATTAGAATGTTTGATATACCATGTCAATGCATAATCCTAAAGTGCACTCACCAATGTAGCCTTCTTAATATTGTCGTCCAAGACATCTTATGCTTCCCATACTACTCTTACCACGAACCAGAATTGGTTTAGATCCTCATTCCCTACTCCTCTGAACACTGGTAGTTTGATCGCGCTCACCATACTGAACTATGGAGGTGGTGGAGGTGGAGATGGAGGTGATAGAGGTGAAGCGAGTGGGGGGTGGCAGTGTGGGTGGATGTTGTAACCGTGGAATCTGTTACCTTATCAAATTGACCATGCTTCTCAGAGAAACATTCGCGAGTTTGTTCTCACTCTTCTGCGAGGGTGAAATTAAGGGACCGTTTTCAAATTCTTCAATACTTCCACTTCTGTAGATATTTTCGCTCCACGTAGTCCCAAACATTAATTTATTCGCATAATTTTCTTTTCACATAGCAACATCTTAATCCAGGTGTTCAAAGATTTAATATACTTGCCTTTCGGTCCCTTGAGAAAACGTCGCTCTGCCTTGTTGTAACTGACGGTCGTGTCTACTGCGAACTCAGAGATAAATCCTCCTATGATTTGGTCAAGCCAGTGGTTCAAAACTCATGCTACCTTATCCCTTGAGGCTTCTAGTCTGCACACTAGTTCTGGAGTCTACATTAGAGGTTTGTAGAGCCTACACCTTCCTTCGTTGACTACTAACTTCACGATCCACTCATATAGCTCCAACGGAAAATATGCAAAGAAAATCTCATGGATTCCATTGTACAAGTAGTAATCCAACCACTGTTCCTTAGATACTGGCAGATTTCTATTTTCCTGTGTCGTGAACTCATGAATCTTCTTGTCCAACCACTCTTCAATTTCCTTATTTGTTGGGTTCCAGTGGCATGACACCAAACATCCCTTATGCAGATCCCGGTCTTGACAATGGAATCATTTGTTGGCTTAGTGGGGCCTGACCTAGGTTTGGAAGTGCGTTAGCCAATTAAATCCCGATACTACTGGCCCTTTCGGCAACATTCCATGAAGTGCAGACTGAGGTCTCACCTGAAGTAGTATGGGAGGGTGATAGAACTAGGTTTCCGCACCCTGGGGATGTATTATATGTGGTGATTGGTACGTGGTCCAACCTTCACACTTACTGTGCTACGTGCACCTGCGAGCACCCTGTGCCCTGTGATACTACCTTTGCACAGTTCTAGCTATAGCGCGACCCGTGTTATTTACCCAAGTCTTCCTTAATTAGGCTTTCGATAGCTGATTACTTAGATTAAATTCACACATAAACATTCATACACGTATTTATCAATCGTGCACAACAAATAACAAAGTAAAATTAATGCATAACATCAAAATACATATTCAAGAAGAGATGCACAGAATAAACTTATCCTTATTAGCTTTTAATCCGAAGTAAAAACTCGACTCTGCCCTGCTCACTTAGCTACAAGGGTCCGCGCACACGGCTGCGGACTCTACTAGGCCTCTGCGCACTCAACTATAGAGATTCTTCCTACCACTACGATCCAATACACTTTCACTTTCACTCTATGCTCTTACCATGCCTTCGCATCTTTATCTATTCTCTACTTCCTTAGCCCCTTTTCCAATTTAGAGCCTTTCTCTATATATACAATATTAAATTACAATTCTTAAGGTGGACAACCCTATGACTCAATTATCTAATTCATGCTCTACGCCTGTACTTCGCGGAGTTCTACACCATCTTTGACCAAAACTTGGGCTTTGAACCCCAAAACCTGCTACGGGGGAACCCATGCCCAACAGATATCAACTCTGAGACTTCCCTTTTCATCATGTCGAGTTTCTTGTCTGGGGATTTATCAATACAATTCCCAGAAGCTGAGACCATAATGTCTGCCCTTCACTTTCTCATAATAATCAAATGCACTTTTAAATTTTGTATCCAACCCTTTATATCTTTGTCTGGCCCTAAGAAAATTGTAGAGGAGCTCTGCTCACATTCAATGCTTACATCATGTCCTCGGTCATAATGAATTTGAAGATTCATTGCTAAAACAAAAAAATTTAGAGAACACATGAACAAAGGTGACCAATCCAACTTTGAAACAGTACTATCAGCTCCCACCTCGATATAGGAAGTTAATATTTTATCATTTTTTCTCCATTTGTCATGATACCTCTCCATGCTCCTCGTGTGTTTCCATCTAGTTTCTTGATTAGTGGGCTCCTTCATCCAAAATTGATGATCCTCGAGACTCTGTTTCTTGGAATTAAAAACATTTTTATGTGGTTTTTCATAGCTTAATTTCTTCTTAATGAGGTTCATTGGGACTATCCTCCCTTGAAGGGGTGCAATCATGGGATATGGAATACATATATATTATTTTGGTCTTCCACAATCATTCCTTGCGCCAAGTTAACTCCAATATTGGCTTGTTCATCTTCTAAAGTTAAAGTGATTGGTATCAGAAAACTAAATCACAGTAAGTGTATGGCATAATTTTATCACATTAGATAAATAAGGGGACTAGATAATAAACAAATATAATAAGTACCTGTTAAAACATACCAAGGGAAATTACCTTTCACAATAATATAAAGCAGTTTAAATGTTATAACCCTATGGTTGACAACACATAAACTCAATATTCTACAGAGAGATTACTTTGCATGATGCGACAACAATTTAAGACAGTGCATTGCCCTTTGTAATATAATCTAGAGAAAATTCATCTCTTACCCAAAAGAAGATCTGAGTCAGATTTTTTTCTAACACAGAGGCCAGCGAGAAAAAACCTTCTAGCCAGATCTTTGCATTATTCATATGTATGGATTGTCACTATAGCTAGTGCTGATGTGTATAGCACTATTTTTGTAACTAAACGCCTTCATGATTCAAGATTTCTACTGATACAAAATCTGCTCTTGGGCATTGATTAATTATTAGAGTATGGGTAATCTCCACTTAAGACCACACGGTGAACCACTGCCTAATGTATTGAGTGCTTTAATTTGCTTACATATGGGAGAGTTACCCACTTTATTACTTATGACTAGGTTGGCCTAGTCTCCCTCTTCGCACCAGTACCCAATCCTAGAAGGATGTGAATAAATTCATGCACACTCATTTGGACAACATATTCATTGATTATTTCGATCCATTGCAATATTTACCCAAGTACAATTCTCTATTTTGCTCTCTCATGCTATTTTTCTACAATTAATATTATTGTTTTATTAAATGTCATAGTAAATATGAAGGGTTTCTACATGATTGTATTATAGTTTGATGAATAGATCACTATAGATATTCTATCTATTTCTCAACATTATATTAGTGTGACTCTTCCTCCCCTGGCTGGTAGTATTTATAGGGTTGTCTTAGGTCTGAAAAATATGGTTTTCAACCATTTTCTTGTGAGCACAAACAAAATTCTAGGTTTTTATATCCTCTCTACCACCAATAATCTTCATTATTTTGTCTTTTTGTTTTCCCACCATATTTGAGGGTTGTTTATTTCATGTTGGTGCTCTTTCAACGCAACACACCATATCGCTTCATCTACCATAATAATTCCTTGGACTCTGATTAGTAGTTTCCATGCATGCTTAATATGCTTAATATGCGTTGCTTTTCAAATGTTGATTTCACAGTTTAATATAAACTGATGATAATTTATTTAAATAATTTATAGAGAAAATGATGCTTGTTTGTTAGGAACACTGCTTGTTTTTTGGGCACCATATATGGAACCTCGTTGGTTTCACTAGTGTGAATATATAGTGGGTTGGGTTAGGTTGGGTTGAGTGGGGTGGGGCGATTCTGACAATAAATGTAAACCCTTCTTCTAAAGCATCTCACAACTTAAAATAGCAAGAAGATGTAGTGATCCATATGTTTTCACAGTGGTAGCTACCCTTCTCAATGGATGTTACATCCATGGCTACCCAGTTACAGCTATCATAAATGCTAAGGGATAGGTGTTACTCTGTCTTCCAGGCCTTTAGTATGCCCTCTTCTTTTGTAAATCTGGGGAGAATCTCCCTTTCCATCAAACGCATATTCAAGTGCGTGATTAAAAGGCTGAGTCAATCATGTAGCTAGGCTACTCAACAAGACAGTTAGCCACACCAAAAATCCCACAAGGATGACTCTAGCTAAAGCAACTATAGTCCTCCCTTGAAGGGGTGCAATCATGGGATATGGTATACAAATAGATTATTTGGTCTTCCACAATCATTCCTTTTGCCAAGCTAACTCCAATATTGGACTGTTCATCTTCTAATCAATTGGTATCCATTTTAATATGGCAGAGATCAAAACTCTCAAACTTATCTAAGAGGAGATTTATTCAGTGGTATATTGGAGGAAAGTCATTCCCCCTTCAATACTTCATCTTATAACATTTTTGTACGTTTTGTATAGTAATTAATGAGTCTTCCAATACACTCATGTTTTGTTCAAAGTGCAATGGCGGATTTGCTAGGCCTCCACCACTCAACTCCAGATGATGCTCTTATATATATAAATTAAAGGATGTACTTATATATAAGTTTTTGAGAAATATTATAGAGATGTTAGTAAATTTTGTAAGACGACATCATGTGAGTTTAGTAACTTGTAAAGTTTGAATTGGTCTACATTCACTACATGCATTTTAATCATAGAACTCCTCAATGAAATTAGTATTACATGCATAAAAGTTTAAAACAACATATTTTAGCATAATTTTATGGTTTTACAAGTTGTCATATATTTCAACATTTATTTATGTAATGATTCTAACTAAATTCCACAAACTTTTCTTCGCATATATCTATTACATTATTCTATATAAAATGGAAGACTAGGTATTTATGTTGCTTTTGGTATTTGTATTATTTATGTTGTTGATTTAGTTAGAGGTTGGATTTATTTTTAGAAATAAATTTAAAATGATGCTTCAAAAATTTGTTTGTGACTAGTTAGATGCTTGTTGGAACACTCTAACAAGCTTGCCTCAAAGTGTTGGACAGATCTTATATGCTCACTCAACACATTGGTAGAGTTTTGTTCAGGGTTTTGAACCTAGATCTCAATTTTTTTCATATCTATTTCCTAGAGAAGCACTAAACACTACCTTGAAGCAACAAAAAAACAAAAGTGCAAACAATCAAGTGATCAAAGAGCCAAAAAATACACTGAAAAACTACATATTCATAGATTCACTCCCTAGGCTTATTCATTGGTCCTGTTCCCTTGAAGAATAAGTAATACCAAATTTAAAAATGGCAGTCTTATTGTTTAAAAAACATGGTGCATTCAGGGAAATAACACATCGTCATCTGAATATTCAGATGAATGGGAAACAAGACCTACTCCAGGTACAGATGAATACTTCAATGAAATGATATATTGTAGTCGCAAAATTTTCCAAAATAGGAAACTAAAGAAGCGAAGTCTTGTTGGTATCCATAGATTGGACCATGGAGTTTATATACAAGAGGTACATTATAATTAACAATTTTTTATTCTTATAAAAAATAAATATGCACATTATTTAATACATTATTATTGATCATTTCATTTGATTTTTTTATTATGAAAAGCTGCTTCTAGTTCCCAATATTCGTGAAGAAGCAATGGATGATATTGATAATAGTGACTCTGAAGATGAAGGATAAGACACATTTATGGAAGAAGACACTTCGTAGATAAATGAGGTTGTTGTCTATGAATTTATCCAAGACTTCTACACATCTTTTGAAGAAGTTGTTGATTCACCTCTAGCACAATTGGCTAGGACACCTCTTTATGCAAATGTTGAATCTTCTATATTGGTGACACTTATGTTGTTGTTGAACTTGAAGGTTACACATGGACTGAAAAAAACATGCTTTACTGATATATTAAGGTTGGATTGATATTCCTATAAATTAATGCTCTAGATGTCTAAAAAGTTTTGAATATTGTGTATACTTATAAAAATCATTTGTTGCACTATGCAGACTTTTGGCAAACAAAATACTTCCAAAGGACAATAAGTTGCCTCATTCTCATAGACAAGTATCTTAAATAATGAAATACATTAGAATGGAGTACAAGAAATATGATGCATGTCCAAATGACCATATATTGTACTATGGAAATAATGCAAATTTACAACAATGCCCAAAGTGTCACATAAATAGGTATCATCAAGATCAATTATCCAAGAAGGTTCCTTATAAAGTATTACGACACATTCCACTAAAGCCAAGGTTTGCGAGAATGTTCAAATGCACGAAGAAAACTCATATTTTCAAGCTCCATCGATATTTACATTAAATGAGAAAGAAAACATCATTTATACTATGAAAAGCATAAGATTTCCTTTTGGATTTGGTGCGGCATTAAAAAACTTATTCACAAGAGATGGATCATAGTTCTCAGGCCTAAAAACACATGATTGGCACAATTGGATAAATGTACTGTTCTCACATGTTATTTTTGTTGGAAACTTAATTAGAAAATTGTATATCCTAGTGATAATATCAGTTCATGCATATTTGAAGATGGTTATTTCTTAATAGACATGCTAGTATAGTGATAAAATCAGTTCATGCATATTTGAACATGGTTATTTGTTAATGGTCATGCAGTATGTGTTGCCTACAACAATACCAAGTACTTTTGACCACAATGTCACTTTGACTATTTACAAATTATGTAAATATCTGAGGTATTTTTCAATCCATCATGCATACTCTTCCATCACTCTTATCATTTGAAGTGCATAATTGGTTATTCCTTGATATGATTTTCTACTTTTAGTTTACAAGAAATAAAAATTCTTTATTGTAATACTTGTAGGTGGATCTCATCTAAAGAGATACATCGGGATGACTTGAAGTATTGGAAGAGGAATGTTTCACTTTTGATGTGTGATATTCAAATGTGCTTCCCTCCAAGGTTCTTTAATTCTCAAGAGCACTACCTTGTACACCTAGCAGAAGAGATTGAATAGTGTGGTCTTATTCATATTCGAACAATGTGGCTCGTGGAGAGATATATGAAGGTCTTAAAACAATTTGTGAGGAAAAAGGCTCGACCAGAAGGGTCCATAGTTGAGGGGTACATGGTTTTCTAGGCCATGGTTCATTTGAGTGAGTACTTACCTCAATTGCATCTTGAAGCTCTGTGATTATGGAATTATAACCAATCTCAATCATTAGAAGGAGAAAAAGGAGAGGGTGAAGGGACTTCAAATAGGATAAAAGGTATAAAAAAATGTTAGGAGTTATTTGTACCTTAAGTTTATATTAAATGGATTTAGATAATTACTAATTCATTGAACAAATATATTTTTCATTGTAAATGCGAAGGAGTGGGAGGCATTACATTTGTATGTTGCATACAATTCTAACTTTATGTTGTAATGGATGGAGAAGTACGTTGAAAAAAAGAAATTAGAAGATGAAAATGCATGGGCCGATATATATAATAGACAGGGTGAAAAAACTATTCAAGGATTTCCTACAAGCCATAACAGAAAGTGGCCAGGGAGATGCTCGTGGAATTGGCTAAAGGCCAATATTAAACACGAGGCAACAAAAGGGAATGATAGAGTAACACAACAACAAATGAATTTCATTAAAGGATATATAAATGGGGAGGTGATATATATTAATATATTTCATATATTTAATAATTTTTTTGTTAGATTTCATATCCATGAATCTAATTAGTTGATATTTATATGAATTTAGGTAAGATATTACAAAGCAATGTGGAACCTTGGTCATCATTTTCGCATCAGAAAAGTTGATGAAAAGAGATGAAATTATGATTGTGGAGTTTCAACATCATTTGAGGTAGAATTTCGTTCACATGCAAATGATAGATAACCAATCACAAGAACACTTCAATACTATGGAGTGTTGGAGGACATTATAGAGCTCAATTTTATGTCTTTCAAGAAATTTATCTTTCGTGTTGAATGGTACAAGCTTATTGAAGCGGGAGAAGAAAAAACTATCTTGCTCCATAATAATGGATTCCACATGATCAATACATCTAGGTTTGAAGCCACTTTTGAACCTTATGTTTTTCCAAGTCAATGTGACCAATATTTTCTCATTCCAAATTTAGAACAACCTGGCTAGTCATTTGTGATTGATTATGATCCAAGAGGACGAAGAGTAATATTTGTTCAATATGTAGAGGACCATGATTTACATGAAGATGCAGAAGTTCCCCCTGAAGACATAGATGGCCAAGATGGAGATGACGAAGAATTTATTGTCAATGATGCATATGACCAAGATGAAGACCGAGATGAGTTTATTGAAGTTTCTGAAGGACATAAGCAACCACATGGGCATCAAATCCATGAAGATGATGAATGCATTGATTTTAATTTACCTGTAGTTGAAGGTGATGAAGACTATGAAAATGATGGTATTAATTTGCTTGTGGATTTAGGGTCTATTAATGATGGGGTATATATGCCATCAGATGAGGAGATTTCATGCAAGGATGGCATTTTTTGATCACCATGTATACTTTAAGATAGTTTTAAGGATTCACTACACTATATTTTTCTTTACAAGTTAAGCATTGAGTTTTTAATTGTAATGAACATTAATTAATTTGAATGTTTAATGTTTTACTTGTGAGGATGACATTTTTCGATCACTATGTTTGCCTTAAGATGGTTTTAAGGATTCACTGCAATATAATTTTTCTTTACAAGTTAAGTAATGAGTTTTAAATTGTAATAAACATCAAGTAATTTGAATGTTTAAGGTTTTACTTGAAAGACATATATATTTGGTGTTACCGATTCTATTTTCTTATTCATTTTTTGATCAAGGTTTTCTTATTTTTATGTTATTCTCTGTTTTTTTTAAGAATGTACCCATGGGTGTTACCGATGCTACTATGGGGGATTCAATGATATACACTACTTTTATGGAAATGTTAACAAATGCACGAGGGCAAGACACTTCTATGATGATGCATGAGGTAAGCTTGAATATTATCTTTTATAGGTTCAATTATCTTATATTCCTTATTATATTATGCTAATTTATGTTTTGGGAATGCAAGGAATCACTAAAGTCATTCCAACCCCTATAAGACCTTATAATACATCTAAGGTAATTCTAGTGGTAAAACTTGATCAATATTTTTGTGCATTTAGTTAACTTATTTCACTATATATATTTATTAATATTTGTGTTTTTACTAAGTGTGCATTTTGTTGGCATTCAGGATTCATTTATGCTCCTAAATTCAACAAATGTTGGCATACAGGGATCACTAATGCCCTCATATATATCTAATGTTATGCAAAATGTAAGATTCAACCATTTATTTGTGTAAGTTTGATTATGTTATTTGTTGAGAAATCTAGGGCATATATTTAATAAAGTTTTTGCACAACGACTCCATGATTTATGAGGTTATGAAGAGCTACATCATGCCTTTAAATGGATCACCCCATCCATTTTTTTCTTCTTGTACATATAATACTATTTTAGCAAGTAACCCAAGCAATATATTATTCCAAAACATGATGTCAAGTTACTTTTCTAGGGTTTTTATGTAATCAAAGGCCATTTTAGGGTTTCTTAAATTCAAACCTTAGATCGCACTCTTTTCCCTTTATGCCATTCTAGAGTTTATCCCATGCCCTAGAAACACTCAAATGACAACTCACTCAGATGACATATCACAGTTCAGGCTCTCAGAATGAAAGAAAAAGAGATATACGCAAGTTCCCTTTAACCCAGCCGCGTATATACACGGGTTTGCCGACCAAGATATGCGTATGTGTATACACGCACTTTCACGCAAGAAAAGGCACATACTGTTATGAAACCAGATCAAGAAAAGGATAGAAAAGATAGATCAACGCCTTAAAATTTAGCCTCTTCGAGGGGGAAACCTCCTTTACATTACATAAATGAAAAATTCTTCGATGATTCAAATGAAAAAACCTCCTTTCTATATATAGGAGTCTAAGGAGTGACAATATAACCTAGACGACCTAACAATAATCATATAAAGCCACAAAAATAATAATACACAGATTCTATGGGGCACAGTAATAACAATATGGGGACAATAGGGGCACAAAAATATTAATAAGGGGTACAACTACAATAGTAATGGGTAATTACTAGTATTTAT
>APFE031430511.1:144506-168036 GCA_000404065.3 Pinus taeda | reverse complement strand
TTAGAGCTGATTATCTTTCCCAGTTTCCCTGCAACGCCTCTTAATACAACTTCCTTTCCTTCCATAGAAAATTTCATGAAAATTTATTGAAAAATAAAATCTATTGTACCCAAGGATTGTAGCGATTGGACTCCTAATACAACATAAACACCTCCCATTGGAATGGAAAGCATTTGGCTAGTCAATACATATCCTCCCATGGATAGCTTGATATTATGGCACTTTCCAGAGCAATTTATTGTTCCTCCATTTGCAACCATCACTTGACACTCTGGTGCTGGATATAAGAAGCAATTCAATTCTTTTGCTACCTTACAATGAATAAAAATGTGGGTACTTCCTGAATCAATCAACACTATTACCTTTTTCTTCTTGATTTTTCCTTCTATCTTGATGGTTTGAGGAGTGGTAATTCCCGCCAATACATTACAAGATATGGTCGGATTCATTTTTTCTTCATCTAGGTTTTGTTCCTAGAGTATATCCTCTTCTTTTGACCTTTCTTGCTCCTTTTCTTCTTCCTCTTCACAATCTATGTAGAATAATTTCTTCTCAGCACACTTATGACCTTTAGTGTATTTGCTATCACAACTGTAACAAAGCCCTTTTGCTCTTTTTTCTTCCAATTGTTGTGGTGTCAACCTTATAGGTTTCGGAAGACTAGCGGCAACAACACTTCCGTCTTTATAGATGTGAGTGGTATGCTTCCTGGTTGCCATAATTTTGCTTTCCATTTTTCTTGCTAACCTGAATGCCTTCTCTAATGAATCAGGTTCCCAAAGGCGAACATCATGTGGATATTATCCTTTAAAGACCCTATGAACACATCAATCCTATGCTCCTCTAGAATATCTTTTACCCTTATGTTCAATTTTTGGAACTCCTCAATGTGCTCCATTATTGAACCCTTTTGTTTGAGACTTAACAATTGGCTAAAAAAAGTGTTACTTTTTGTATCCTCATATGTGCTATCAATTCTTCCGTAAAAATTGCCCAAGTGATAAATTGTTTACAAGAGCAAAGCCACTGATACCATACAAACTGATTTGGTTCCAAATATAAAGTTGCAATACGTACCTTTTGTGTGTTTTGCACATTATTGAGATCAAAAAATTGCTCCATCTGTAATATCCATGTTGCGGGATCCTTGCCATCAAACTTCCTCATATTGATTTTTGGAATATGGTGCGTCTTTGATCCAACATTAGAGTCTATGAAATCATGATTAACATTTCCTTTTGTTCGCATCATGAGTTTCCTTTACTCCCTTTTCACCATTAGTAAGTATTTCTTGTAGAAAATTTGTCAAATTTGCCTTCAAATCTATCTTCAAATCGTCAATCTTGGCTTCCATGCTCTTTATCTTAGATTCCATGCCATTTATCTTAGTGTCTCTTAGATTTTGTGAGAGTGAAATTTGTTGCACTTTGTCTTGTAATTTTGATATATCATGTAGCATTTCTTCCTCTTCTTCATGAGTCATGCTAGAGCTTTCAGATTGCTTACTAGGTGTTTGCATTCTCTTTCCATGTGGCATCAGTTACCAATACTAATGCTCTACTATGCCCTTTGAATTCCTTTAAAATAATTTTTCAAACCAAGCTTAAGCAAAAATTTAAAAAATCTACACACCTTTTTCTACTTTGTAGGAGCTTGATATTGCCTCTGATGTATCTCTGTAATTTCGGATCATTCAATTCTGAAATTGCGACCTACAATAGCCCTCTGTGTCCTCTTTCTAATGCCACTAGTCTGATCCCAATTGGATTCTCCAATGAAGAGTTATGCCAAATATCCCATAGTGACCTGATTATAGACTAATTCAGTAGAGTGAACTTGTACGACATGCCACGTGTCCCTGTTTCGACATTTGGATCTCAAAAATATATACAAGAAACTACAGTCTGTCCTCTTTCTTTACCTTCTTACAAAATTTCAATCCGATGTTCAGAGAGAAAGTTATGATGATTTTCCCCAGGTGACCTGTTTGAAATGTAATTTAGGAGTCTGCAAAAAGACCAACTTCCTCAGATCATA
This sequence comes from Pinus taeda, assembly GCA_000404065.3. Lineage (NCBI taxonomy): Eukaryota > Viridiplantae > Streptophyta > Pinopsida > Pinales > Pinaceae > Pinus > Pinus taeda. The sequence continues at coordinate 165,999 of APFE031430511.1, read as the reverse complement.
TCTCTGCAAATATAGTGCGAAAAGCTCTGAAATTCAGACCCAAGGTTCAGTGTGATTGCGTCTTAAATGGGGTTTTTTTTTCGCTTCTGAAACATCGCAGAAAAAAGTTATAGCGAAAATGCCATGATGACCTGTTTGGAGCAGCAACACCCTAGAATCGAAAGCTCTAATACCAAATGTTATGAAACCAGCTCAAGAAAAAGATAGAAAAGATAGATCAATGCCTTAAAATTCAGCCTCTTCGAGGGGGTAACCTCCTTTCAATTACATGAATGAACAATTATTCAATGATTCAAATGACAAAACCTCCTTTCTATATATAGGAGTCTAAGGAGTCACAATATAACCCAGCTGACCTAACAATAATAATATAAAGCCACAAAAATAACAATAGAGGGATTCTATGGGGCACATTAATAGAAATATGGGAACAATAGGGGCACAAAAATATTAATAAGGGGTACAACTATAATAGTAATGGGGTAATCACTAGTATTATAGGGACCCAACACATACATGTTGGAGAACTTGGTTTTGGTCCGTGTTATTTGGTCCATGGTATTGTGATCCATGGTGTTGGTCCAAGGCATCTTGTCTAATGTGTTGATCCCAAGTATTTGGTTGTTCTAAGTGGTTTTGGACCATGGTATTGAGTAAGGCCTAAGGCTATAAAAGGAGGAGAAGATCATTAGGCCATAGTGCAAGTGTGCAAGTGATGAATATCTGATGAAGTGTGAGATCTAGTATGTTGGTTATGGGTTTGTGATATTTTGCTTGATCTGAGCCAAAGGTGCACCTATTAGGTTGATGAAGTTTGATGGACCAGGATCATGAAGACTAAAAAGAATTATCATTATATGGTATGATCATGAATAGATTTGAATACTGACGCATGTCTTATCCTTTGTATCTTATGTTCTGGGTATAGCTCAAGTTGAAAATTGCAGTGAAGGTATAAGTAATTATTTTCAGATACGTACGTGGGTTCCCTTTGGTTAGACAGCGTATACACACTAGTTCGACACAACAAAGTAGTGTATACATTATGAGATTTGATATTTGAGGTTGTTGTTGCTTCTAGTAGTTGTTGTAGAGTTTTGGGTTCTTCTCCGTGTTCTAGTGATTTTGTTTTGATAACAGGGTGATTTAGTTGTTGGGTGATTCAGAAATTGCTGATGTAGATATAGTTGATGGTTGTATTGGAGTGGTGATTTTTTTGTATTGATGGATCTAGTCTGAAAATTTATGAAACCTAGTCCTTGGAAGAAAAGAGAAGGTCATAGCCTACTGTAGGCTGGCTTCTATGTACTAGTAAACATATTGGCTAGTACAAGAGTTAGGGGGTTGTAGCTCCCTTCCAGTAATAGCTGGAGAACGAGAGAAGGTTGTAGCCTTCTGTAGGTGGGTTCCTGCGTACTGGTATGAGTCTGCACCAACACAAACTTATAAAAAAAAGTTTCTTATTAATAGGAAGATAGAGACGATTGTAGCAGGTGGTTTTCACCCACATTGGGTTTCCACCTTATATCATGGTGTTCATGTGTGCTTCTTATGTGTGACGATTTTTTCTGTTTTAATGCACCTGTTTACTATTTATATGGTTAATAATGTTCTGAGGCACTCATTAAAGATCAACTAACTGAATCATAAGTTTACTGGATATACGCTAGTTGCACTAAACACAGTTGCATATACATGTGGGTTGCCTTAACTGAAGTAGTGTATATGAATCTAAGTATGGAGATGAAAAAGTTAGTGATTTTCTAATATTGATTCACCCCCCCTTCTCAGTATTATTTCCAACAACTGGTATCAGAGCAGGTCCTTTAAAAGAAGCTTGATAGCTTGAAGGAAGATCCATCAGGATGAGTAATCAAGAAAGAGAGGGAGAAACCAGACCACCAATCTTCGATGGGAGAAATTTTATGTACTAGAAGATAAGAACCACAACCTATCTACAATCTCTTGGAACAAATATTTTGGAAATATTGGAAGGAGGATATAACTATCCATCATCAATTCCTACAGATACGGTAGGTAGAAAGCAATATGAACTCAATGCCAAAGTTGTTACTATCTTATTGGGAAGTTTGTAAAAATCAGAGTTTGTCAAGGTCATGCAACTCAAATTAGCCAAAGAAATATGGGACAAAATCATTCCAAGCTATGAAGGAGATGGTCAGGTAAAACATGCTAAGCTTCGAACTCTCAGAATTTGGTATGAAACTCTTGAGATGCATCGTAATGAAAGCATAGCTAATTACTTCCTGCATATATATGAGATTGTCAATTATATGAAGAATTAGGGTGAAGAAATTAAGGAAATTGTCTTCGTTGAGAAAGTTTTGAGATCCTTGTTTGCTAAATTTGAATCCAAAATGTCTATCGTAGAAGAAAAGGAGGATATGCATAAAATCACTATGACACGGCTTCATGAAATCTTAACTGCTTTTGAGATGAGAAAAGGACGGCCGTCAGATATGAGAGAAGTAGCATTTAAAGTATCAGCAAATGGAAAAGAAAAACTTAGTGAATTAGGATACATTTCAGAAGAAGAATATGAGGTAAATTTTGTCAAGAATCTTGAACAGGGATATGGAAGGTTCAAAGGTAAGCTACCTTTCAAATGCTTTTCTTTTGGTAGAGTTGGTCACTATGCTGCTAGATGCCCTCATAACAAAGGAAATATGTCTGAAGAAGGTAATAGAAGTTATTATACTCATGATAAAATTAATGACTCATAAAATAGTGATGAAGACATTAGACTTCTCATGGCATATGAAAATAAGGACGTAGAAACAGAAGAAGTTACCAGATTAGAAGATCAGTTGGAGATAGTGACCAGAGTAAGGGAGTAGCTGCAGGATGTAGTAAAAGATCAGAGCATAACAATCCAGAGACTTGAATCTAAGATCCTCTCTCTAAAAGAAGATCTTGAAAAATCAAAGAAGCAGAATGAAGAAGCTCTTGAAGAACAAGAACATGAAGTGCTCAAATTAAGACAACAAGTGGAAGAAGGAAGAAAAGTTGAAGAAAAAATAAAGAAGCAATACGTGGAAAAGGAAGAACAAGATTAGGTTGAGGTAAATATCTTAAAATGTAAATTAGAAGAAAAGGATAAACTATTATGATTTCAAGATAGTACTAAGATTTTGGATGATATTCTTAGTAGTCAAAGATCCCCTACTATCAAAAGTAGTCTTGGTTTTTATGAAACTATTGAAGGTGAATCTAGCTCACAATGTGAGGGAAGGAATTCTAATGCAAAATCCAAAATGATCAACAAGGAGATAAGTGGTCAACCCCAGCAGCAACCAAGGAAAGAAATTCTTCGAAGAAAATCTTTTACTCCTAACCATGGAAGTGATAGATGGTTATTTCCTCTGATGAGTAATATTGAATGTTATGAATGTCATAATCTTGGACATGTTGCAGCCAAATGTAGAAGAAGAATGCTTCAAGACTATCACACAGAAAGATCATCACATTCCAAGTACTTTAAGGGATATTGTTTTGCTTGAAATATGTTTGGTCCCAAAGCTATTGATTGCAACAAAAGTTATATGAAACATGCAAGATTTTATGCATGTAACAAGTTTGGATATAAAGTAAATGAATGCAAGAGCAAAATTCGGACACCAAAACAAAAGGATCATACATCATCACAATTCAAGGTATTGAAGAAGATAGAATTAGAGTCAAAAAGATGTGGCATAACTCAGTTAGCAGAAATAATAGACACAGGGGAAACTGAAAGTGTAGACCTTCAATATTCCAATTTGCATATGTAGATATTATGAATAGAAGTCATGTATATATGCAAGTTGGAGGCTGTAGATTTGCGTATATGGAGCTCTGAAGAAAAAGCAGCAGAATAGGAAAAGAAATCTAATATGGTTTGGTCATGCTAGTTGGCACAGGTTCAGGGGGAGCATATGCTTCGAATAGTGCATTGTTGGCATTATGGTTAGAAGTCTTTGGTGATGATGCTTATTGATACATCTTGCTACTGATTGTTGATTGGCCAAGAGAATGGATTGCAAGTTATAGGTCTAGATGCTAGTGACATATTCTTATGGTGGAGATCATATATGGTGTACGATAGTTGTTGATGACTATCATGGTCTTGTTTATATTGCTGGTCATTGTTATAAAAGTCATGTATATCATTTGATGTAAAGATCATGAAAAGACCCAATTTGTAACCCCACTTTGCATGGGAAGGATGATGTATAAACATTTGGTATATCCCCACTTGGTTGGGTGGATGAGTTAAAATTATGTATCCCCACTTGATTGGGAGATTGACATATGTATGAGTCATTGGTGATAGGAAGGTCATACTCACTTAGCTAAGTTGTAGAGTCGTGTTATTCTCTTGAAAAATAGTTTTGCAGACTTGGCATGTGCTCAGGGGGAGCATGGACGGATTGGTACATCTTGGCATGTACAAAGGGGGAGCTCAATTAGAGATTACAACATGGGACAATAGAATGTATATAAAGGGAGATAATATCTTGGTCTACCCTTTACCCTTGATGTGAAAGGGGAAGAGTGACATGGTATGGTTTTTTCCATCAAGTCCAAAGGGGGAGATTGTTGGCATTATGATACAGGTATGACATAAGTGTTGTCCTTGATGGCAACTCACTTAGATCATAGATCACAGTTCAAGATCTCAGAATGAAAGAAAAAGAGATATACGCAGGTTCCCTTTGACCTAGACGCGTATATACGAGGGTTCGCCGACCAAAAGATACGTATCTGTATACATGCACTTTCACACAAGGAAAGGTGCGTACATGTTGGAGAACTTTTTTTGGTCTGTGGTATTTGGTCCATGGTATTATGATCCATGGTATTGGTCCAAGGTATCTTGTCCGACGTGTTGACCCTAGGTATTTGGTCCAAGGTATTGGTTCTAAGTTTTTTTGGACCATGGTATTGAGTAAGGCCTAAGACTATAAAAGGAGGCGGAGATCATTAGGCCATAGTGCAAGTGTGCAAGTGATGAATATCTGATGAAGTGTGAGATCTAGTATGCTAGTTATGGGTTTGTGATATTTTTCTTGATCCAAACCAAGGGTGCACCTATACAGTTGATGAACGTTGATGGACTGGGATCATGAAGACTAAAATGCATTATCATTATATGGTATGATCATGAATAGATTTGAATATTGATACATGTCTTATCCTTTATATCTTATGTTCTGGGTATATCTGAAATTGAAAATTGCAGCGAAGATGTAAGTAATTATTTTCAGATATGTACGTAGGTTCCCTTTGGTGAGAAAGCATATACACGCTGGTTTGACACAGCCAAGTAGCGTTATGAGATTTGATATTTGATGTTGCTATTGGTTCTAGTAGTTGTTGTAGTTTTCTAGGTTCTGCTCTGTGTTCTGGTGACTGTGTTTTGATAACAGGGTTTCAGTGATCCAGTTATTGGGTGATTCAGAAATTGATGATGCAGATATAGTTGATGGTTGTATTGTAGTGGTGATTGTTTTGTATTGATGGATCCAATTTGAAAATTTATGAAACATGGTCCCTGGAAGAAAAGAGAAGGTCATAGCCTACTGTAGGTCGGCGCCTACGTACTAGTAAACATATTGGTTAGTACAAGAGTTAGGGGTTGTAGCTCCCTTCTAGTAGTAGCTAGAGAACAAGAGAAGGTTGTAGCCTTCTGCAGGTGGGTGCCTGCGTACTGGTGTGTGTCTGTTCCAGTAAAAAATTATAAAAAGAAGTTTCTTATTAAAAGGAAGTTAGAGATGATTGCAGCAGGTGGTTTTCACCCACATTGGGTTTCCACCTTATATCATGGTGTTCATGTGTGCTTCTTATGTGTGATGATCTATTCTGTTTTACTGCACCTGTTTATTGTTTATATGGTAAATAATGTTCTGATGCACTCATTAAAGATCAACTAACTGAATCATAAGTTTACTAGATATACGATAGTTGCATTAAACACAGTTGCATATACACGTGGGTTGCCTTAACTAAAGTAGTGTATATGAACTTAAGTATGGAAATGAAAAAAGTTAGTGATTTGTTAATACTGATTCACCCGCCCCCTCTCAGTATCATTTCCAACAACTACATCTTATGATGGACCCTTTAGAAGAAAATTATTATACATACCTCATGGACACCTATCTGTAGTGCTTATTATTTTGGTTCCCATGATTCTTTGCAATGGTACTATACATTTCATTGATCATTTCCCACCTTCATGACCTCCTTTTAATGAGTCTTTTGGGATATTTTCATTCTATAATGGGACTTGCTTCTTCATGTGTTCATGAAACCCATGCCTCAACGATAACAAAAATAATCTTCTTTTTCCTTTTTTTACAAAAATTACATAGGATTGTGATTGCATATGTCATTATGAAGACAAAACCTAGTTACATATTTCAAAATTATTCATCTATTATTCCATCTTATTATTTATATTTGTGCCTTGCAGGATGTTTCTAGGGTGACTCCAACAAGTATACAGTCTGTTGGTATAGAGGGTCATGTTATGCCATCTACACCTAGACTAGAACCCCATAACATGCCCTTTACATCAAATGTGGGTCCAGTCCGCATTTTGCCACCAGGACTAGAACAAGTTTCTTTGAGGAGTCTTATAGACTCACAAACAAGAATGTTAAGCCTCCTACCTCATATTCCTACAAATGTTCAAATCAGACAAGAAATAATTGAACAAATTTAGTTATGGGAAATGTCATTTTTGGAAAGTGTATCTCCCACAAGATATCAACAGGTAAACTTATTTTTTTTTTTTATAATTTCATCTGTTATGTTTAGGATAATTATTTTATAAATGAAAAGTAGTTTCATATTTTGGCTGGGTTCTTAATAGTTCCACAATTTCATTGTAAATGCAGGAAGTAAGTGACAAAGTGCCTAATTTATCTATAAGGGCATCTTCCTCAATCCCCAAGACTACAACAATATCATCGGTGACCACAAAAGGAATGAAATAAGTCACAAACTTGCTCACTTCAGAAGGAAATGTCTTGAAGGATGTAATGGGGCTGAAATTTTATCACTTTATTTTTCGTCGTGCAGAAAAATTATTTGGAAATACCATCCAAATGGATTGGAGGAAACAAGCCAATGGCAAAAAAGAGGAACTATTTAAAGATGTAGTAATAGCCTTTGGTAATCCTAGATTTGATAAGGAACTTATTTTACAGATTGCAAGTAAATACATGCATTCAAAGAGGTCCAATTTAAGGTCAAAGTTGACAAAAAACTTGATGTATCCATGTCCAACTTGGATCATAGACCAAGTGACGTGGGATGAACTTACGAAAGATGCCAAGTTTAAGAGGGAAAGTCCTAAAAAATCCAAACTATATGCCACCTACACAAGAAGGAGCTAAGAGATGCCTACGAGATACAAGAAAAGCAACCCAATCTAGGGTGTCAAAAATTGGATCTCACAAATTAGGCTTTGGTCTATATAATAGTATTCATGGTGGTATGGTAAGTGATATTTACATATCTTATATTTTCTATTTTAAGCAAAGTAACCATGGTCACATTGATTTAATTGTATATTATTAGTTATTTTACCTTATAGATATGATTATCTTTGTTAATGTAGGTTCACCAGTTTCAAAAGGAAGCTTCAGAGGAAGACTTAAAATATGCTTTATTACATGATTCCCAAGGTCTTCGCCAACACATGACAAATCAAGGGGAAAAATTAATTACTGGTTATGGAACTGAGGTTAGTCGTTTATAATATTATATGAATAATGCAATAAATCAATAAATCAATTGGAGGTATAATGTTATTCTAACAAGTTAAAGTGTGTTGTGTATATGAATCAGGTGAAACATCTGGGAGTGAGCATGGGGATGAGATACAAGCACATGATGATTTTTTTGTTGCATAAAATCATTCAATTGTCATTCTTGAACCTTGGTAGGAAAGCATTGTTGAATTTTAGTGAATGGGAGATAGAAATAATGAGGAGGGTGTTCAATGTGATGAGCATTCCACACCCACAATTAATGTAGCACCTCCCAAAAAGAGGACAAAAAGGATTGGTATGTGTTAAATTTCAATAAATTGAATGCGCATCACTCTAGCTTCTAAGGAGTGCACTAGGTTGTGAGGGTCGAAACATAAACTAATTCTATGTGTAACAAAACAAGTTTTGAAGATACATTGTTTTTTGATGAGTACTTACATATTATGGGCATCACTAAGACTGTTGCAGGTCCTAACTTATATTATTTGTTTGATTATGATCAATTTGATATGCTTATATTTGTGTTGTATGTAGACGACCTGGTCCTAACAATTAATTTAAAAAACTCTATCCCATGGTGCAAGAAGAAACTGGCAAGTGAAATTGACATGAAGGACATACACCTCATGCATTATTTCTTGGTCTTGGAGGTTTGGCTGAGTTGAGGTGAGTTGGTCCGCGAATAGGGGTAAGTAAGCAATTAAGATTCTGAAGAAGGTTCGAGTAATGGACAATAAACCCTAGGCTACTTTTATGCTACATATTTTGAAGTTATCAATAGATTCAAATTCATATTTGGTTGATTCGTCAGTGTACAAAAAGTATATAGGTTCCCTAACATGTCTGGTAGAATTTAGCAGTCAAATTGCTATGTGGATGAGATCCCTTGTCTCACAAACAAGGGGGGCTCAAACACCAATTTAGTGTCTAGCTTGGCTTCTAATATATGGTTGAGATGAGGTTGCTACAAATATGCTCCATGGTCTGAGGTATGCAAGGTACTTAAAGGTCACACTAGCATAGCTCTTTGAGCTGCTGCATGCTTTAGTGGATTTTGACAGGGCCAGAGATGTAGGTGGTAGGAAGAGTGATTCATGGTTTTGTTTCAACTTAGGTTCAAATATAATATCTTTGTTAGGATGGGATACCCATATGTGCAATTTGAAGAAGGCGCTTTCTGGGCTAAAGTAGCCTCCATGTGCTTGGTACTCATGGATTTATGAGTACTTACAGATTATGGGAATCACTAAGACCGTTGCAGGTCCTAACTTTTATTATTTGTTTGATTATGATAAATTTGATATGCTTATATTTGTGTTGTGTGTAGATTACTTGGTCCTAACAGTTAGTTTAAAAAACTCTATCCCATTGTGTAATAAGAAACTTGCAAGTGAAGTTGACATGAAGGAAATCAACCTCATGCATTATTTCTTGGTCTTAGAGGTTTGGCTGAGTTGAGGTGATCTGGTCCTCGAACAGGGGTAAGTAAGCAATTGAGATTCTAAAGAAGTTTCAAATAATGGACAATAAACCCTAGACTACTTTTATGATACATATTTTGAATTTTTCAATAGATTCAGATTCATATTTGGTTGATTCGTTAATGTACAAAAAGTAGATAGGTTCCCTAACATGTCTCGTAGACTTTAGTAGTCAAATTGTTGTGTGGATGAGATCCCATGTCTCACAAACAAGGGGGGATCAGACACCAATTTCGTGTCCTTCATGGCTGCTAATATATGGTTGAGCTGAGGTTGCTGCAAATCTTCTGAAAAATGCATGTGCCATCCTTAGATGTGTTTTTTCTATCCAATTTAGTTCTAAAATTAGAATTCCATGTGGATCAGACTTAGTTAGGGCACACTCTTCCACAGGTGAGGTGATCTATTATAACCAACTGCTGCATATAGCCTGTGTACACTTCCCTAGAGTAGAATGACGGTTTTATTAGGATGCACTAGTTAAGGTGTCCCTGCTTCTTCTATTATTCATTTAGTTTACCAGAGTTCTAAAATTAGAATTCCATGTGGATCACGCTTAGCTAGGGCATACTATTCCATAGTTGAGGTGATATATTATAAGTGTCTTGTGCATGTATCCTAGGTACACTTCCCTAGAGTAGAATTAGGGTTTGATTAGGATGCACTAGTTAAGGTTTCCCTATTGTTTTTGTTATCCATTTAGTTTAGCAGAGAGTGCGTGCACTGCTTTTCCTTTCCCAAGCTAATAAAGACAAACAGACATTATTTTTTGAATGTTGTAAATTGTTTTTTTTGCTGTCAGTTTTTAGTTAGCATTTGAGATTTCAGATCTAGCACATAGAAGTAGTTCTGAGAGTTGCTTTAGTTTGCAGGTTTGTTTCCCATGTAGTGAAATTTTAACATACTATTCTAGACATCCAAAAATTGTATGCTTCAAGTAATATCTGGTCAAGATTTCCTAGCCTTTTGTATGCACTAGGGATGACTTTAGACAACTTTTCTTTATTTGAATATTTTGGGGAATTGGTTTAAGTATGTAAGAGGACATAGATATTTAGTACTTTCTAGCTATTTTATTATATTCTAGTTGGAAAGCATACTACATATCAATTTTTCTTTAAACATGTATTTCAAGGAGATTCGTTAAGCAAATTTATCGCTTCAGGTATGAGCGCATGGGTATTATCTGCAGTATAAGAATAATTTCTTGCATTCAAAATATTATAAATAAAGAAGACATTGTAAGCCTCTCTTGTTTAACATAACTATTTTTCCTTCTTTATACCATTTCTCTAACCATTCATGAATTCGTTTTTAGTGTATCAAGAGGTTTGTGATTTGTACATGGAGGTGTTGTTTTGGACATATACAAGTCTGACATGGAAAGCGTAATATTCTCAGGTAAGATTAGAAAATATAATTTATACCATAATGATTTTGTTGTAGGAATAAATTGTTAGATTCCTTGCAATTCAAATAGCCAGAGGTATTCATTCTATTGATCTATCGCTAAATGGGTGTGTGCTAATAGTCTTAGCCTTTTTTCTTACATTCTTTATTTTTTTTGTATTTTCAGAGTCCAGATGGGTACAATGTTGCATTGGCTGTAGGAGATGAGACTCTTAGGTTTTGGCAAGTCTTTGGAGCTCCTGATACCTTAAAGAGGACAAAGCATAAAGATGCGGCTAGTGCTTTTAACATGTATCTCACACATATCTGTTAAGCAGATTGTCCTCCTTCAGGAATGAGCACAGGGGTATTATCTGCTCACATTGACTTAGCAAGAACCAGCTGACCTTATGGAAATATCCATATATGGTTAAGATAAGATAGATTTACAGGTCATAGGTCTATAGTGCTGCATCGGGCAAAGGTATTCATTGTATTGATCTAATGCTAAATGGATTTTTTGTTGAAAGTCTTTGTTTTTGTGTTGACACAATGACACCATTTCCTTTGTATTTTGTAAGTCGTTGGAGCTCTTGATTCCTTAAAGAATACCAAGAGTAAAGATGCAGATGATGTGTTAAACTTGTATTATAAGCAAATTCGTTAAGGAGATTTACTACTTAGGGTATGAGCACATGGGTATTATATGTGGTATAAGAATAATTTCTTGCATTTAAAATATTATAAATAAAGAAGACATTGTAAGCCTCTCTTGTTTAACATAACTTTTTTTCCTTCTTTATACCATTTCTCTAACCATTCATGAATTCATTTTTAGCATATCAAGAGTTTTGTGATTTGTACATGGAGATGCCATTCTGGACATGTACAACTCTAACACGGAAAGGGTAATCTTCTCTGGTAAGAGTAGCAAATATACTTTGTACCATAATGCTTTTGTTGTAGGACTAAATCGTTACATTCATTGCAATTTAAATATGCAAAGGTATTTAGTCTACTGATCTATCGCTAAATGGGTTTGTGCTGACAGTCTTAGCCTTTTTACTGACAATCTTTCTTTTGTTTTGTATTTTCAGAGTCCAGATGGGTACAATGTTGCATTGGCTACAGGAGATGAGACTCTTATGTTTTGGCAAGCCTTTGGAGCTACTGATACCTTAAAGAGGACAAAGCATACAGATGCGGTTGGCGCTTTTAACATGTACCTCATGCATATCCGTTAAGAAGATTTTCCTCCTTCAAGAATGAGGACATGGGTATTATCTGCTCACATTGGTTTAGCCAGAACCAGCTTTCCTTATGGAAATATCCATATATGGTTAAGATAAGATAGCTTTACAGGTCACACATCTAGAGTGCTGCATCTGGTAGAGGTATTCATTGTCTTCATCTAACGCTAAATGGATTTTTTGTTGAAAGTCTTTATTTTTGTGCTGACAGTCTTTCCTTTGTTTTTGTGTTGACACAATGACAACCTCTCCTTTGTATTTGGTAATTCATTGGAGCTCTTGATACCTTAAAGAGTAAAGATGCGGATGGTTCTTTAAACATGTATTTCAAGCAGATTCGTTAAGCATATTTTCCGCCTCAGGTATGATAACATGGGGTCTTACTTGTGGTATAAGAATAATTTCTTGCATTCAAAATATTATAAATAAAGAAGACATTGTAAGCCTCTCTTGTTTAACATAATTGTTTTTCCTTCTTTATACCATTTCTCTAACCATTCATGAATTCATTTTTAGTGTATCAAGAGGTTTGTGATTTGTACATGGAGATGCCGTTATGGACATGTACAACTCTGACATGGAAAGGGTAATGTTCTCAGGTAAGAGTAGCGAATATACTCTATACCATAATGATTTTGTTGTAGGAATAAATTGTTACATTCCTTGCAATTCAAATTGGGAGAGAGATTCATTCTATTGATCTATCGCTAAATGGGTTTGTGCTGACAGTCTTTATTTTGCTTTTTGTTTTCAAAGTCCAGATGGGTACACTGGTGCATTGGTTGCAAGAGATGAGACTCTTAGGTTTTTGCAAGTCTTTGGAGCTCCTGATACCTTAAAGAGGACAAAGCGTAAAGATATGGCTGGTGCTTTTAACATGTATCTCAAACATATCCATTAAGCAGATTGTCCTCCTTTAGGAATGAACACAAGGGTATTATCTGCTCACATTGATTTAGCCAGAACCAGCTGACCTTATGGAAATATCCATATATGGTTAAGATAAGAATATCTTTCTAGGTGACACATCTAGAGTGTTGCATCTGGTAGAGGTATTCATTGTATTGATCTAACGCTAAATGGATTTTGTGTTGCAAGTCTTTGTTTTTGTGCTGACAGCCTTTCCTTTGTTTTTGTGTTGACACAATGATAGCCTCTCCTTTGTATTTGGTAAGTCTTTGGAGCTCTTGATACCTTAAAGAGTACCAAGAGTAAAGATGCAGATGGTGCTTTAAACATGTATTTCAAACAGATTAGTTAAGCATATTTTCCGCTTCAGGTATGAGAACATGGGTATTATCTGCGGTATGAGAATAATTTCTTGAATTCATAATATTATAAATAAAGAAGACACTATAAGCCTCTCTAGTTTAACATAATTGTTTTTCCTTCTTTATACCATTTATGTAACCATTCATGAATTCATTTTTAGTGTATCAAGAGCTCTGTGATTTGTACATGGAGATGTTGTTATGGACATGTACAACTCTGACATGGAAAGGGTAATCTTCTCAGGTAAGAGTAGCGAATATACTCTGTACCATAATGATTTTGTTGTAGGAATAAATTGTTACATTCCTTGTAATTCAAATAGGGGGAGAGATTCATTCTATTGATCTATTGCTAAATGGGTTTGTGCTGATAGTCTTAGCCTTTTTGCTGATAGTCTTTATTTTGTTTTGTATTTTCAGAGTCCATATGGATACATTGTTGCATTGGCTGCAGGAGATGAGGCTCTTAGGTTTTGGCAAGTCTTTGGAGCTCCTGATACCTTAAAGAGGACAAAGCGTAAAGATGTGGCTAGTGATTTTAAGATGTATCTCACGCATATCCATTAAGAAGATTGTCCTCCTTCAAGAATGAGCACAAGGGTATTATCTACTCACATTGATTTAGCCAGAACCAACTGATCTTTTGGAAATATCCATATATGGTTAATATAAGAGAGATTTATAGGTCACGCGTCTATGTTAGGCCCCTATACTACTAGTGTAACCCTTATTGTTATTAGCAAAACCCACTTAGTATATTGCTGTACCCATGTAGTGCCCATATTGTCACTATTGTGCCCCATAGAAGCCCACTATTTTTATTATTGTGCCCTTACATTATTATTGTTATGTCGGCTCCGATTATGGTATGACCCCTTAGACTCCTATATATAGAAAGGGGGTCTTTTCATTTGTATCATCCAAGAATTGTTCATTTATGTAATGTAAAGGAGGTTTCCCCCTCGAAGAGGCTGAATTTTAAGGCGTTGATCTATCTTTTACATCTTCTCTTGAGCTGGTTTCATAACATTTGGTATCAGAGCTTTGGATTCTAGGGTTTCGCTGCTCCAAACAGGTCATCGTGGAATTTTTGCTATAACTTGTCTTCTGTGACGTTTCAGAAGCTAAAACCAAAACCCATTTAAGAAGTCATCGCATTGAATCTCATATCCGAATTTTAGAGCTTTCCGTGCTATATTTTCGGAGATATGAACTGAGGAAGTTTTTCCTTTTGCAGAATCGTGAATTACATTCAAAACAGGTGACCTGCGGAAAATCATCATAACTTTCTCTCTGAGCATCAGATTGAAATTTCATAAGCAGGTACAGAAAGAGTACAGACTATAGTTTCTTGTATATATTTTTCAGAGCCAAAGGTCAAAACAAGGACACATGGCACGTCGTACAAGTTCGCTCTACTGAATTAGTCTATAATCAGGTCACTGTGGGAGATGTGGCGTAACTCTTCATTGGAGAATCCAATTGGGGTCAGAATGGTGGCATTGGGAAGAGGACACAAAGGGCTACCACAAGTTGTAATTTTATAACTTAAATATCTAAATTACAGAGTTACAGTCGTTTCAAGATCGAGCTCCTAAAATCAAGAAAATGAAAGATGAGGAAGTTTCATGGCAAGGATCCGGTAAATTCGATACTTCAGAGGGAGAAATATTTTGATCTACATGGTGTACCACTGTTACAAAAGGTATGTATTGCATGTTCATATTTAGAACCAAATCAATTTTTATGGTTTGAAGGGTTTTGTTCTCGTAAACAACTTGTTACATGGTCAATTTTCACGGAGGAAATGATAATACATTATGAGGATACAAAGAGCAACACCACAACAATTGGATAGAGTAAAAGGGCTTTGTGACATAGTGGAAAGAAAAATGATAGAAACCAGGAAGCATACCTCTCACAATTATAAAGATGGAAGTGTTGTTTCTACTAGCCTTCCACAACCTACAAGGGTTACACCACAACAATTGGAAGAAAAAAGAGAAAAAGGGCTTTGTTATAATTGTGATAGCAAATGCACTAAAGGTCATAAGTGTGCTGAGAAGAAATTATTTTACATAGAATATGAAGAGGATCAAGAAAAGGATCAAGAAACATCAAAAGAAGAGGATATACGCCAGGACCCTACCCCAGAGAAAGAAGAAATAAATCAGACCATATCTTGTAAAGCCTTGGCAAGAATTACCACTCCTCCAACTCTCAAGATAGAAGGACATATCAAGAAGAAAAAGGTGCAAGAAGTGAAAGATCACATTGAGAAAGAAGAAATGAATCTAACCATATCTTGTAATTCATTGGTCAAAATTAACACTCCTCAAACTAACAAGATAGAAGGACATATCAAGAAGAAAAATGTTCAAGAAGTGAAAGATCACATCGAGCATCAAGAAATGAATCCGACCATATCTTGTAAAGGATTGGAAGAAATTACCACTCCTCAAACTCTAGAGATAGAAGGACATAACAAGAAAAAAAGGTTCAAGCAGTGAAAGATCACATCAAGCATCAACAACAAGTTCTCCAAATTTTAAAGGATAATGCCACTTCAGTGCAAAATCAAATGAAACAACAGGTAGATCAACATCATAGTGAAAAATGCTTTGATGTGGGTGATTGGGTATTTTTACTGCTACATCTCAAGAAATCTATTTATGAGAAGGAAATGTTGGCAATACTACATGCACTTAAAAAATGGCGACCTTACCGAATGGGAATACTCTTCAAGGTAAAAATGAAAAATGATAGTCTTAAATACTTTTTAGAACAACAATTATCTTTAGAAGAACAGAAAAAATGTGTCACAAATATATTGGGTTATGACTTTGACATCATCTATAGAAAATGGAAGAAAAATTTTGAAGTAGATGCACTCTCAAGAAAGGATGACGATGTGGAAGCGTTGTTTTGTGCTAATTCTATTATCCAACCAGATTGGATAAATGAAGCAAAGGATGAATGGAAGAAGGACGAAGAAGTATGGCCACTTATTCAAAAGTTGCAAAAGATCCCAATTCAAACAATATTGCCAAAAATTGAAGAGGAAGGAAAGATCATATTGGAACATGTAGTCATAGAAACAAGAACCCAACAGCTACGAAATCGATCAATTTCAAAGTATCTCATCAAGTGGAAGAACTTACCCACTGAAGATTCCACATGGGAGGACAATAATTTTATACAGAAACATCAAGAACTAGTCAAGCGTTGAGGACAACACTTTTTGAAGGAGAGGGGCATGTTAGGCCCCTATACTACTAGTGTAACCCCTTATTGTTATTAGTACAACCCACTTATTATATTGATGTACCCATGTAGTTCCCATATTATCACTATTGTGCCCCATAGAAGCCCACTATTGTTATTATTGTGCCCTTACATTGTTATTGTTATGTTGGCTCTGATTACGGTATGACCCCTTAGACTCCTATATATAGAAAGGAGGTCTTTTTATTTGTATAATCCAAGAATTGTTCATTTATGTAATGTAAAGGAGGTTGCCCCCTCGAAGAGGCTAAATTCTAAGGCGTTGATCTACGTTTTCCATCTTTTCTTGAGCCGGCTTCATAACAGTCTAAAGTGCTGCATCTAGAAGAGGTATTCATTGTATTCATTTTTGGAGGGTTAAATATTTGCTGTTTATTTGATTTTTTTTTAGAGTATTTCTGCTGCAAAATTATCGAGTTAAAAGTACTAGAGTATTTTTGTTTTGTATTTTTCATAATTTATTTACTGAAAAAGGAGGACATTTATTATGTTATGAAAAAAGTTGCCTCTTGACTATTTGATGTTTTCCTATTCCATCACCACCTGATGTCATGTCTTTTGGTTAGGTGGACGAATTCACTTCTCTCTCCCCTATCTCCTCATTTAGGGAAAATTCCATATGCTTGTTCAGTATTAATGTTGATTGAGATTATGCAAATTTTAGTTAGAGATTATGTTCACTCTTCTAAGAAGAGTTTTCAAAGACTTTCCATCCCACTGCAGAGAAAATAGGTGATAATGAATCCTCATGTTTGGGGCTTTGTGAACCAGGCTACCAGTTAGCTAGCTATATATATTTTGATACTTTGTAAATAATTTTTTTCTGGATATTTTCAAGCAAAAATATATTTTCAAGAAAAAGTACTTGAAATTTGTTTAAAAGATTCTCGTTTTGGGCATCTTCAGTCTGTTTCTTAGTGAATGATTCCTTTCTTTGTTAATCATGATGTGTTGATCTTCTATATTTGAATGCACAATTACATATATGGAACTCAATAGTTGATGCTCTATATTTTTGGATTCAAATATTTGCACCCGTGTTTATGATATTATAACAAAATTCATCCTGTGTTAGATGTTTTGTTATAATTGACTTGTATTTCTCTTCCCACCATCATACTATAACAATTTAATGTTCGATAGGTCACTAACTCTCCTGCCTTTGAAAACGCTTGTTCATATCAATGAGTCTTTGAAAATTTTAATTGATATCCTTAAATATTGATTCCATTTCCAATGA
This sequence comes from Pinus taeda, assembly GCA_000404065.3. NCBI lineage: Eukaryota > Viridiplantae > Streptophyta > Pinopsida > Pinales > Pinaceae > Pinus > Pinus taeda. The sequence continues at coordinate 148,302 of APFE031430511.1, read as the reverse complement.
ATTCACACACTCCCCTACCACCATATTTTTAAACCAGAAGATCTAGCCCATGTATTTATCAAAAACTAGTTGTTGTAGTGCCTCTCTAGGTTGGAAGGGTTAGCTTCTAATCTGAAATATTAGTTTCATGTTACATTGGTAATTTTCTTTCATAGCTAGGAAATTTCTGAGTGATAACAGCTAGAGTAATCCACCTAAAGAGAAGAAGACTGGTCAAGAAAAACACATTTAAGTGTTCTGATAGTTGAGAGAAGACTGGTCAAGAAAATTCCATGTGAAGTGTAATTAAATGTGTTGTAGACCGTGTGTGAAGACGAATGGCCGAACCAACTGTTCTTGAACCTATATGGCTATCACTAGTAGGTTCTGTGGCCTGAAGAGTTCAACTTGTATTAGAAATTTATTGTAATTATCAAGATGTAAGGTTTCGTTTGGCCTCATACCAAGCATTGGGATTGGTATTTGTAGAAAATTCAAAAGCAAGAAATTTGGTGTCGGATTTGAAGACAAATCCATACCCCACAAAGGAGATCCTTCTCTGTTCGATGTTTTCCAGTTCCATCACCATTTTATCTCACGTCATCTAGCTAGGTGGAAGACTTCACTTCTCTCTCCCCTATCTCCTCATTTAGGGAAAATCCCATATGCTTGTTGAGTATTAATGTTGATTGAGATTTTTCAAGTTTTAGTCAGAGATTTTGTTCACTCTTCTACTTTCCATCCTGCTACGAAGAAAAATAGGTGATGTACTTTCATTTTAAAAGGGTTTGAAACTTACCATTTATTTTCACTAGTATTCATGACATTTTTGGGCTTTGATTGGGAACAATCAGTGCTACCAACCAAAAATATAGATGGTATCATCATTAGAATTTATGTTTCTATTAAAGAGTATATTGATTTTGTTTTTGAGCCATTTTCATATTGAGAGTTTAATAAGTTTGCAAAATTTTAATTTTATTTCAATTATTAGTTATTATAAAGATGGTAGGGGTTTTATTATAAAAAAATTAAATGACTCTACTATTACATTTGCAGGTGCTTTGGGGAATCAGGGAAGGCAAGGCAAGGCAAGTGATAATGAAGAAATACTAAGAGTGCACACATTTCTAATTTCTATTTTAGCTATGCACTACATTTATTTTATTTTATTTCAGCAAGTAGCTCTCTTGGAAATTGTTGACAATGATATAAAACTTGCCTTACAGGAATTTATTATCTTTTTCTTAACAGGAAGAGGGATGGGTGGTTTGGAGTGCCTCCAAGAAATGATTAACTGCTGAGAAAAAAGCTAGCGATAGAGACTTCTCTGCAACTTCATATTGCTATGAAGTTGATCATAATAGTTCCTTACCCAAATTAGATTCATTGGATATAAGCTTCCTCGGGAACTATATCACAACCAATTGGGATACCAATTACAACAATTCTCGGGCTACAAACAAGAGATGGAGCCAACTCAAATTGTGAAAGCGAATAGTGGAGAAGATAATTATGTAGGTCACCAATAGATTGAGAATTGGCCTATATCATGTTGCCACGACCTGTGTCAAATTTTCATCTTTTGTAAAACCTTCATGAAGACAAAATTTCCAATATATTTTAAATTCAAATTCATATACATTATTACAATTCTTTGTTATCAAGGAATCTAACTCCAGCTATACAAGGGTATTGAAATTGTATTTTAACATCTGGATATGAATTTAGTTTCCACCATTTAACGTGATTGAAGCTTTGAATTTCTATGTTGGAGAGTAAACGTTCTTATAGGATGGAGAAATCTAGAACACTTCTTTTTTGACTCATAATATGTCTTAAAATGAAGTTCCAAGTAAGGATCCTGCACATTCAAATGACGTGAATGCATTCTCAGAAAATATAAGTGTGTGGCCTTATTATTTTCAATGTTGGTTTCGAGAATTGTTTTTTCATTTAGATTTAAAATTACTTTGTTGTTAGTGTTAAAATAATGGATTTATTTATTTTTTGTTATGTTAGTATCCATAGAAAACAAAGATCTAAGGTAACTAAAATCACTATTTGGGAACTTTGAATGTTGAAACTACTTTGAAAGAACATTCAAAATGATTTTATTTATTTATTTTTAAATATTTTTTTATATTGTCTCTAGAGAGAAAATAGTTTGAATTGTTGGCATTATGGCTAAAGTGTTGTCCTTGATGGCAACCTATTCAGGTGATGGATCACTGTACAACAGGACAGTAGCAGAGCTTGTGTACAACAGGACAGTGGCAGAGATTGATGATCAGCTATCAAATATTGGAGAAAATAATAGGTACGCAGGTACACCTTACATAAGGTGCGTACACGCAGGCAAGTGTTACATAAAATGCGTACATACCCGCAGTTATCCAGTTCATGGGGTGCGTAGCCCCAGTGCACACACTTCAAGACATTTAATCGCCCACACATGGGGTTTTCTCATGGTATTTAGCCATCAGTATTGTGTTATCATGGTTTTGGCCCGTGGTGTTGTTTATTTTATTATTATTATTGAGCCCCATGATCCTTGATTTAAGGATGAGCTTGCCTATATAAAGAAGAGGAGATCATTTGGATTATGTATGTGTTTTTGGGTTGAATATCTTAAGAAGCTAGATCTAAAGTTCTAGTGAGGGGTTATGAGAGATGTCTAGATCTAAATAAGGCGAATCTACTGATGGATTGAGATCTCTTCGGCGCATATTCAGATCTGTAGATCTGACTGTCTGGGTTGTTCTTAAAGTCTTGAAATTATCTATACCCAGAGGTACGCAAGTCCAGTGAAAGAAAAGTGCGGAGATACGCAGGCACAGAAGCATTGCAGGTGCGCAGATACGCAGGACCAGAAGCGCTGAAGATGCGGAGGGGCGCAGGCAGCTCATTGGACGCAGAGCGCACGTACGCAGGAAGACTGTGAGACACAGTGCGCACGTACGCAGGGATGAAGTTGGATACAGTGCGTACTTATACGCAGCTGTTATATGGGTGAAGCTGCGTACCTCTCTTGAGATCTATTTAGCTGTACATGTCTATCATTACTGTGATCTCGATTTTGAAGTAATGTTTGATGTCTGATATCATGTTCTGGTAACAGCAGTCTGAGAGGTGATTGATTAAATATTGATGGATGAATGGATCAGGTTCTTAATAGCTCATATTTATGTGATCTGATCGACTAGATCTGGTTGATGACTCACTTGTATATATATATATTGATCTAGTGCTTGGGTAATTCAGAAGGTTGTTTGAGCTTGAATGTGGTTATTGGGTCCAGTATGAAAATTGGATGAAATGTGGCCCTTTCAGATTATGTGTTGTGCTTCAGTGTATCCAGTGTGAAAATTGATGAAACGTGGTACCTGGAGGAGAGAAGGTTGTAGGTCAGCACCTACGTACTAGTATCCAAGCTAGTACAAGAGCTAAAGGAAATCTTTGGAGCATTGTAGCAGGTAGTAGCCTGCATACTAGTAAATGGATCAGCTAGTACAAGAGCAAAGGGGGTTGTAGCTCCCGTACTGGTATAAGGTTGCACGAGTACAAAATATTGTAAAAGGATTTTCTTATTAAAAAGAAGATTGAGATGACTTGCAGCAGGTGGTTTTCTCCCGCATTGGGTTTCCACCTTATATCATGGTGTTCATGTGTGTGCCTTATGTGTGATGTTACTGCATCTGGTAACTGATAATATGGTTGATAATATTCTAATGCACTCATTGAAGATCAATTAACTTAATCATAAGAAGTTGTGGAAGTAGCATATATGAATCTGATTATGGAAATGAAAAGGTTT
>APFE031430511.1:96120-114306 GCA_000404065.3 Pinus taeda | reverse complement strand
TAATGCACTCATTGAAGATCAATTAACTTAATCATAAGAAGTTGTGGAAGTAGCATATATGAATCTGGTTATGGAAATGAAAAAGTTTTATTAATGTGATAATACTGATTCACCCCCCCTCTCAGTATTATTTCCAACAGTGGCCTTATTATTTTCAATGTTGGTTTCGAGAATTGTTTTTTCATTTAGATTTAAAATTACTTTGTTGTAGATCTTGAATTAGGAATTAGTTCCTGATTTATAGGATTGAGAGGATTCTTATGTTCTAGTTGAAATTATTAAAGATCTGAACCAGAAATTGGTTATAGATTCCTTTTGTATAAATGTAAGCCTAAGAGGCATAGTGAGGGGTTAGCTAGTTAGTTAGGAGTTAGAGTGTGAAGAGTTTGATTGTAAGCCTACGAGCAGATTGTGAAACAGAGGTCACTGATATTGGAAATCAGGCCTGAGAGAAGAAACTGTGTAAATATATGTTTATTAATATGAACAAGTCAATTCTGAGTTTATGTGTGTGTATGGAGTATTTAGTTATAATCATTGTGTGAACTAGAGTAAGTTCTATGTAACAGAAGTTGCATGTGCAGAATCAAAGGTGAAATACAAAGAGAGTAACAAAGGGGTGTTATGGCATTATTACACTAACAGTAAAAGAAGAAGCCTTTAATGTTACAGTGAAGGCAAAGGAATCATAAAGGCATGAGCAGAGTTAACCTCAAGAGAAGGTTGTGATTCAGAACATCGAAAGACTAGAACCTTGAAGAAAGCTGAAACCATAGAGGAACATTGAAGGAACTGCATAAACCCAAAGTAAAGAGAAGAATGAAGAGATGAGGTAACGATGCATAGGAGTCGTTGGATCTAAAGATAAATGAATGAGGCAAAGATGATGGGTGACCAAGATTAAGTCATGCCACATAAGTAAAAGAAGTGAATGACGAGGATTCAATCCAAGTGCCTGTGGAAGGTGAAAGGTGGGGATAGATCTAGACCATTAGATCAACATGGTAAATCAACAGTGATTAGTAACCACAATGGGTGTAAAGAGTACGAGATGCCTTAATCACGGTTGAAGGCCCACAATTATTATTAGCCGTCGACTGCAAAAGTCAATGCTTACGTCACACTCAACCTTGGGGTTAAGTTGGTTGATAACCCACGTGCTAGTTGAAGGGCCACAAACTATAGGATTTAATGGCCTTCGTGATCCAACAGATATTGGGCCCTAAAGAGATTGAAATTTAACTTCAAGGGTGGACCCGAAGTTTTATAGACCAAGGTTTATGAACCATATTGACTCCGTGAGGTGGGTAACTGTTGCACAAGTTTCCTATGCGACATCATTACAGACCATCAGATCGAATGGAGTTTGATCTATAGCATAGGATCATTGAGAAAATCTATTGATCAGGGAAGACATCAACCGTTGGATTAAACATAAGATCGATGGTGGAGATTGAAGCCGATAAGGCTCTGGAAAGAGCAGACTCGAGAAGGCTATAGGCGTGAATTTATTTTATTTGGAGTCGAGTTGTGTTATCGCAGGTCACATGCAAGAGGATAGGAATGTGATGAAGTCACATGTTGGTGTGATGCGATATTATGAGAGTTATTGATCTCATGGGCGAAATCAACGGTGGAAAAGGGCAATCACATATCGCAAATTGAGAGTTACGAATGCATATTCTTAAGAGTCCTTTGAAACTCTGCGATTGCGATATATGATGATTTGGCACGTAGAGTGGGCCTTAAACCTTAACTTATGGAGATTTGACTAGGCAGGTCAATGAAATTCCCGGGACAAAAGAGATTGTGCATTTTATATGAATACTATAGGTCTTGTCAGCTTAGGCCGACATCAATTTTGGTATAAGAGCAGAATTGTGGTTGAAATAATTGATATTATAAAAGAATAAGGGAATTATGTGTAAAAGGTCTTTAGGAAAATTTATAATAGAGTTATGTGTTAATATTTGTATGCAGGCAAGAGGAGATCAAATTCTAATCTGACAAGCAGTAGGCACACAGAGATAATGTGTAGCAGAATTTAAAGATGCAAAGAAACAGAGAACAATCCATTCAAAGTGTAGGTGAATGGTAGAACAAGATCATGCAAAGGTCTTGAACGTGAGATGATATGCTTTGTTTTAATTTGATTTGAAGATTGGAGAGTTTTTGGTCTTTATATTGATGCACAAGTACTAGCATAAGAAGGTCAGAAGATTGCAGCAACCTAGAGCAAGGAGTGCTCAATTAGTTCCAGATGAAAGAACCAGAGAAATGCTAACAGACTAAGCTCAAAGGAGAGAAGCTTAGTGAGGAATATGTAGTAAGAAGGAGACTTGTGACTGTAGAGGTATTGTTGCATCTCACAAAGGCAATTCCACATAGGATGTGGGTAGAATTGCCAAGGGATAAAAGAAGTTGGTAATAGTTTCTGAATAAAAGTAGAATGTGCTAGAACCTTGAGGAATTTCAATAGAGGTTGGATAAAGAGGACAATTGTGTTCTTGAAAGGTGTAGATGAGTTGAAGCCTAGAAGGAGCAGAGAGAAGTGCTCAAAGACGTTCTAGAGACAAGGAACCAAGTGCTTGCCAAAAGACCAAGTACAAAGGAAAGCTTTGTGAGGTAAGTGGCAACAGGGAGGACTTGTTGTTGCAGAGGCTTTAATGCAACTAAAAGTGAATAAGTGAGGAACTCATAGAGATGGAGAAGAAGATGACTATTGATAGTCATAGTGGAGGTTTTGAGGAAGACTGCAGCAGAAGAAAAGTGAAGAAAGAGAATGCGAAGGTAAATGGCAAGAGGATGAGTCAAGAAGAAATTGACAAAGATATTGCTGAGATGAAAGAACAACTCAATGTATTAATGATGATACTTGAGGAAAACCAAAGACTAGGTTGGATCTTGAAGAAAAAGCAAGTGAAGAGGTATAAGTTACAGAGAAGGCTATAGAAGAGACAAGTGAAGTGCTTGGTGGAATAACTCAGAGAGGCTAAGTTGAAAATGGAAGCGTCCATTTGTGAACTAGAACAGGGTGAAGTTTTGGGTGAAGACGAAGACTTGAAGACTGAAACTTCAAGTGAGAACGAAGGGTCACATGATTTTAAATCTGATAATTTGGGTATGTGTGCAAGTGAAATATGTGAAGAAGGACAATTTCCTAATATTGTCGTAAAGGAGGAGGAAGAAGACAAACATAATCTAAATTTTGTTCTGAAATGAGATGAGATACATAGGTCTCATGTAAATACCTGTACATAGTTGGGAAAAGGTTTTATTTTTCGACATATTGCAAGGATTGAAAGTAGAGGAAGTTGGACTAATGAGGACGGTTAAAAGCAACAAGAAGTAAATGATATCAAGTAATCAAGTGAAGGACTTGATGAGATTAAAGGGAAGACCATTGCAATATTTCTGAGTCATTTAAACAACTTGGAATAGCATGAGGACTTCATGACTGAATCATAAAATGGTATCATGAGGTCTTGTGGTTTTACAACTGACAAGTTGTGTGTAAATGCAGGTATTGCAGAAGACAAACCATTTTATGGAACTGTTTTGAATGAAGTTGAAAGTTGCCAAGTAAAGTATGATGATGACTGTCTTCCAAATGAAGATCAAGTTGAGTTATTACAACAGAAGGAGTTCATAAATTCTTTGCTTAGTGGAGGAAATATCTTAATTAGAGATGAGATAATTATGTCTTATGATAAGGAATTTTCTATTGATGAGGACAAAAAGGAATTGATTTTCTTAAATGGCCAAAGGGAGAATAATGGACAAACATCTAAAACTATCATAGAGATGAAGGATCAAAATTAAGAAGTAGTGTCAGCAAGAAGTTATACTTGTGACAAAGAAGAAGATAGTGAGGATTGTATAGAGCTTTTAAGAAAAATTTCAAGTAAGATAACAAATTTATGGCATGAGTTAAGTCTTTTGGAGGAAAGGATAGAAAACCAAAAAGTAAGTGTTTAGGTTGTATAATCATAACTGAATGAGAATGAAGAATTTCACTATAGTGTATAAGGACAAGAATACATCATTAAAACAGATGGTGTGGAGGAGAGATTAGCTAACAGTCCCGTGAATTCTGTTGAGAATTCAAATCGGGATACTAATGTGCTAACAAAGGAGGAATAATTAGAGCAACAAGCTGAATTGTTGCCAAGGGAGGAAGAGGCATTGAGGCCTTATGCTTTTTATTTTAATAATTGTTTTGTGAGTGCAGGTTTAGTTGCAGATTCTTGAGAAAATTTTTCATATATGAGAACGCAAATAAAAATGAAAGAGGAAGATTTTGTGGAGGAATTTAATCCATGGAATAGAAATGTTCAATTGCTCGAGAGAATGTTGGAAATTTAGGACTCAATACAGAGAGAGATGATCATGAAAGAGGGTAAGGATGAAAGAGAACAAGTAAAAATAAACGAGGAAAAAGTAAGCGTAGGAAAAAGAGTAAGTGATAGAATTCGACAAATTCAAAGAGAAGGACAACAGTTTGAAGAGTTAGTAGAAAGTAGAAACAACCTGAAACAAAGAGAAAGAGGTAATAGTAAGTGGCAGAGTATGGAACAACTCAACGATGTTCTAGAAAGGAGATTGAAGAACTATGGCAGTTGATGATGAAACAATCCAGGATGAGGAAAATGACAGCAAGAAGTATGATCAATTAGAACTTGAACCTCATCGACAAGGAGAGTGAGATGAATCAGAAGACAACAAATATATAATAACAGTAAATGGGCAAGGCAGTTGGGCAGTTACAACCTAAAGTTTGGGACTCTGGAGGTTTTTATCAACATATGAAGGCACATGATCAGGAGATCATGAATGCTTTTTACTTTGGGAGTCTGATGCAGGAGCATTCAACTTAGAAGAATCATTGTATTTTAGTAGACATAGGGGGGTCTTGTGTTTTAAGGAAGTTGGTTTCCTAAGTGTTGAATTAATGTAATTACTTAGGTTGTGAGTGATTTTATTGAAAATAGGAATTAATTAAGTATTGTGAGGTATATTGTAATTGTTCTTGAATGAAGGGGAAAATGAGAGAATCATGATAGTTAAGAGTTCATAGGGATTGATAGCTTTGGAAATTAATTGTAAATCTTGAATTAGGAATTAGTTCATGATGTATAGGATTAAGAGGATTCTTAGGTTTTAGTTGAAATTATTAAGGATCTAAACTAGAAATTGGCTATAGAATCCTTTTGTATAAATGTAAGCCTAAAAGGCATAGTCAAGGGTTAGCTAGTTAGTTACAAGTTAGAGTATGAAGAGTTTGATTGTAAGCCTACGGGAAAATTGTGAAACAGAGGCCACTGATATTGGAAATCAAGCCTCAGAGAAGAAATTGTGTAAATATATGTTTATTAATAAAAACAAATCAATTCTGAGTTTATGTGTGTGTATGGAGTATTTAGTTATAAGCAGTGTGTTAACTAGAGTAAGTTCTATGTAACAGAAGCTGCATGTGCAGAATCAGAGGCGAAATATAGAGAAGAGTAATAGAGGGGTGTTACGGTGTTTTACACACTGACAGTACATGAAGAAGCCTTTAATGTTACAGTGAAGGTGAAGGAAGCATAAAGGCATGAGAGGAACTAATCTCAAGAGAAGGTCGTGATGTATAACAACGAAATACCAAAACCCTGAAGAAAGCCGAAACCATAGAGGAACATTGAAGTAACGGCATAAACCCAAAGTAAATAGAAGAATGAAGAGATGGAGTAATGATGCATAGGAGTCATTGGATCTAAAGGTCAACACATGAGGTGAAGGCGATGGGTGACCAAGATTAAGTAATGCCACATAGTTAAAAGAAATGAACGGTGGAGATTGAATCCAAGTACTTGCGGAAGGTGAAAGACAGGAACGGATTTGGACTGTCAGATCGACATGGTAAATCGACAGTGATTAGTAACCACAGCAGGGGTAGAGAGTACGAGATGCCTTGATCGCAGTTGAAGGCCCACAATTGTTATTAGCCATCGATCGCAAAATCCAAAACTTACGTCACAGTCAACTATGGGGTTGAGTTGGTTGATAACCCGTGTGCTAGTTAAAGGGTCACAAACCGTAAGATTTAATGGTCTCTGTCATCCAATGGATATCGGACAATAAAGAGATCGAACTTTAACTGCAAGGGTGGACCCAAAGTTTTATGGACAAAGTTTTATGAACCATATCAGCTCCATGGGGTGGGTAAGTGTCGTCCAAGTTTCCTATGCGACAAAGGAAATTTAACATCTTGCTCTTAAAAGGTTTCTGATCCCAGCTACGTACTGTGGCTATGACATCTCCATGTATTATTCCTTCCTTTTGGCAGTGAAAACTAACTTTTTCCCAGAGTTTACATGCTATAGTGCAAGATTGCATAAGATGCTTTATTGACTCCTCCTCTTGTCTGCAATTAGGGCATATTGAGGGCCCGTGATAGTTCCTTTTCTAGATATTGTCCCAGGTAAGAATCTTTTTATGACATAAGAGCCAAAGAAAGGTTGAGACTTTCAGCCAATTGGTAGGGTCCCAAACTTTACTCCAGAGGTAGTCTTTGACCATATGCTCCTTGATGATGATATTATAACTTCCTTTGTGGAGAAGGTACATTTTTCTCCATATCCCCATCTGAGAATGTCTTTTTCCTCCAAGCATTGAATTTTCCTCTTCATTAATTCTCTGTCAAGAGTGTTTTGAGCTTGTTCTATTCCATTTCTTAAGGTTTGATCAGCTTTTAACCATTGTCTATAGTCTTGAGTGGGAGATGGTTTCCAGAAATTTTTTACCTTGTTGTGGTCCTGTAGGTCCTGCTCCACAATTTGTGAAGGATGAAGAAGGTCCTTTAACTTTGGCAACTACTACAAAGAATCTTCCCAAAACATTGCAGCATCGCCATCCTTGACTTCCCAAAAACTGTGCTGCTGAATTAAGTTCCTATGCTGCTTAGCCGAGTTCCATATTAAGGATCCCATGTTGACATCTCATATTCTTATTAATTCTTTTGTGGGGCAGTTGCTTGCATATTTTGCTGTCCATAGAGAGGCCCAACGGGTGGATGGCATAGTAAGCCATTTCCACCAAATACGAGCCCCCATAACCTCGTTACTGTGAGAGGGGTCCCTTAAACCAGTGCCTCCGGCAGTCTTAGGAAGGCAAACTGTGTCCCACTTAACCAGAGCCCACTTACGAATTTGACCTAAGCTGCCCCATAAGAAGGATCTTTGAAGATGCTTGATTTCTTTTAGAACCCATTTGGGAGCCGCCAGGATAGAGAATAGGTAGAGCAGCATGGAATGAAGAATGGCTTTGATGAGAACTAGTCGATTCACCATATTAAGGACGCGGTGGGTCCAAAGGGAAAGGCGATTCTCCAGCTTTTCTAAGAGGATTTTCCAGGATGAATGTTCCGGGTCTGAGGCTGTCAGAGGAGCTCCAAGATATTTGGATGGGGGAGAAGCAATAGAGAAGCCCAGAATGCGGGCTATAGCAGATTTAGTACTAATAGGCGTATTGAAAAAGAAAATTTGGGATTTGGATTTATTGATAGAGGCTCCAGAGGCATCCGAAAAAATTGAAAGTAAAGACTTAAGTTGATGAGCTTCCTCGACCGAGGGATGAGAAAAAAGCATGTTGTCGTCAACAAATTGTTGGTAAGTAAAGGCTGAAGAGTTATGAAAAGACGGGCCTCTAAGAAGCTGAGAATGTTGAGCCTTTTTAATGCTTTGGCCCAATCCTTCTGCCATTATAACGAACAGGAAGGGAGAAAGAGGGTCTCCCTGTCTAATTCCATGGGAAGGTTGAAAAGGAGAGGATGGGATGCCATTGATTAGGAAAAAAAAAAAAGGAGGAGGATAATAAACTCATAACCCATCTGACCCAAGGGGGAGCAAAACCAAAAGCAGTAAGGGTCTTTTTAATGTACAACCAACTTAAGCTGTCAAAATCCTTTGAAAGATCAATTTTAAGGAGCATACTTGGCTTCTTGAGTTTCTTTAAGGAATGGATTATTTCATGAGTGAGGATAATACCATCTGTAATCTACCTCCCTTCGACATATCCAGATTGTTCAGGTGAGATTATGAGAGGGAGCAACAATTTGAGTCTGGAGGCTATGATTTTGGAGACAATCTTGTAGATAATGTTGCATAGGGCAATAGGCCTGTATTTGTCAAGAGTACTGGGCTGAGCTTCCTTGGGAATGAGGGCGATGAACGTGGCATTCATTCCAGGAAACATCCATCTCAATAATCTTGATTCCTCGACGACCTGCCATACTTCCATTTTTATCAGATCCCAAAACTTGTGAAAAAAGTTCAAGGTGAACCCATCTAGTCCAGGCGCCTTCCCAACTTTCAATTAACGAACTGCCACCTCAATCTTCTGCAAATCTAAAGGTCTGAGAAGAAGTTGGTTATGCTCCTCTATAATTAATTTTGGAATATTCCTTGTGATTTTTCTATGGCGGTCGATTTATTAATATGTGGTTCTTAATGCACCTACTTGAAATGGGCTACAAATGTGCTTTCAATTTCTTCATGAGTTTCCATTTTAGCCCCTTGCTCATTTTTTATGTGAGCTATATTATTGTTCATTCTGCGTTGGATGGTGGTACTATGAAAAAAAATTGTGTTTTTTTCTCCATCCTTAAGCCATTTTATTCTTGATTTTTTCCTCCATAGCGTTTCTTCATGTTTTGCCCTTTCTAAGATTTTTGACTCAAGAATTTTTTCCTGTTCTGACAAGTCTTCTGATCAGCCTTCATTTATGATCCTCTGCTGTAGGCATTTCATATCTTGATTGAGAGCACTCTGAGCCTAAAAAATATTGCCAAAAGAAGTATGATTCTAATGTTTGGTCTTACCCTTGAGATGCTTGAGCTTCTGTTGAAACTGAAACGTCTTGGTTCCTTCTGGAGGAGTGAAATTATTCCATTCAATGTTGATTAAGTTGTTGAAGTTTGGATGGGACATCCAGAAAGCTTCAAATCGAAATGGTCTTCAGATGGTGTTTCCCGGACGAATCGATTGAAGTGAGATTGGCTAATGATCCGATCCCGAGATCGGTAGGATGGAAGCAACAAAATCTCCCCCTAGGTGAACAGGATTGTCTAATAATAAGAATCTATCTAGATGAGAAGAAACCTGCTGCAGCCCCGCTCTTTTGTTATTCCATGTAAAAAGTCCGTTGTTGAAAGGCATGTCAATAAGCCAATTATCCTAAATGAAGTCCTTTAGGTGAATCCCATCCTTGTTCCCACTGTTCCTGCCTCCCCTCTTTTCTTCCAGCCTGGTAATCATGTTGAAATCACCCCCAATGATCCACAAAGGGTGCACTCTAGTCGAGTTGAATACCGAGAGGGTATTCAGGATTTCAATCTTGTGCATGGTCTCCTCGGGGAAATACACATTGGTAAGATGCCCATATGTGTTGGTCCCTCTAGTGTGAAATATTGCTTAAATGAAATTCTTGTTAGCATGAACGTTAGTGAGCATAATAAAACAAGCATCCCATAAGATTGCTAGGCCACCAGATGCTCCATCTGCATCTACAGCTACATTGAGGCCTCCTGGCCATGCTTTAGTTGCAATCCTTTCTAAAGCACTTGAATTACATTTTGTTTCTTGCAAGAATAGAATTTGTGGTTTTCCTTGCATTATTAGTTTTTTGAGTAGTCTCCCTTTCCCTGGGCTATCAATCCCTCTAATATTCCAAGATATTAACTTCATTGGGAAGAGTTTTGGAGGGAGCCATAATACTTTGTTAGCTTGGAGTATCTGCCTGACTCCACTAACATTACTCCTATTCTGATTGTTCGTTGAAGATCTATTTTTATACCATGTTTTTTTGATGTCCTTGGTAATAACTCTTCCATCCCAAGTGCTGCCAGTTTGAATACCTAGAGATTTTTGCCTTTGTGCTCGGGATAAGATCTCCTCCAGATCCTCTACTTGTTGATCTAGAATTTTGTCAAATTTTTTTGTTTGACATGCCTGCTCAAGACTTTGAATGTCTAGTTCCCCTATGTCTATGTTTTCTGGATCCTCCTCCATGATCTGAGAGTAATTTTACTCTTCATTGATATCTACTGCTATTCCTGAGTCAAACTGTATATTGTCTACTTCCATTCCTTGGATGTACCATGCTGGCGCTTTAAGCTTAGCTGAGAGGGTATCTTTGAGCATCAGATCTTCTGGAATCAACTTGGACTCTGTGTGTGCTATTTTTTTGTCCTTCTTTACTTCATGCTCTGAGGGAGCTAGATTTTCAGGATTGAGATCACGTTCACGGGCTAATGCCTCAAAATTGTTGCTCGTTGAAGGCTTGGAAAAGCTGGCTTCAGGCTTTTTGGGATTTGGAGCTGATTTCTTATGGTTTTTTCTGCGTTTGGGAAATTTGGTGAAGGCATCAGATTCAGGCTTATCAGAAGTGCCTGGGGGTGAGGGTTTTTGAGTTAAAGGACAATCCCTAAATAAGTGGCCCAGGGAATGACATTTTCTACATCTAAACAACACATGTTCATAGTCAATCAACTAAATCCATTCGTTATCATCATGGAATAAACTTACCGCATCCGGGAGCGCCTTGTTGAGATTCATGTACACATAGATTCATGCATAAGATGTGTATCCTCGGATCTTTGTTTCCTTTGCTACTTTGATAAATTCTCCGAGAACATTGCCAATTTCTTGTAAAGAGATTTCCTCCCAATACTCCAGAGGAAATGAATAGAGCCGAATCGAAACAGGAGCCCAGCTGAGGTCCTCTTTGTCAGGGTTGAAGCGCTCTACCCATCCTCTGAGATACAAACCAACGGCATTGAAGAATTATGGACCTCCATCCAATACCCTGTTCCTATCCTCCAAGTAGTTAAAAATGGCAGTAAAGAATCATTTAGGCCCCAGTTGCAAGGTGATATGTTCTTTTGGGCTCCATTTCGCTGCTATCCAGCCCCGCAACGCCTTCTCAGTCAGCCATATTCCTATGAACTTGCCTATTAGCACATGATCCTACATATATTGTATTTGTGCATTGATCTGATGGCTGGGAAATTCTACTTTCGGCTGCTCCGCTGCCACTGGTTTGCATGTGGTCGAGCTTACTTTGGGTTGTTCTTTGTCACCCTTTTCTTCCATCTGCGGGTTTAGATCCGTGCGATCCCCATTCTGAACCTCTGGTTCTTCGCTTTCCTTGTGCTTCTGCCTCTCTTCATCGTTCATTGGGGGAGGCGCGGTGCCCTCCCCCCAAGGGGGATTCATAGTTCCATAAACTACTTTGAAGGATTTGAAGTAACACAGTGCTATCGTATCTGGCAGGTATGCAAAAACTCTGGTGAGGTCTGCCATTGTAGAGGATTCAGAAACCCTAGTGAGCTGGTCCATCAAATTGCCTCCACCATAGGTTTACATATGTTTATATTAATAATAATAATATATTATATTATATTTAATTATCATTTTTATTATAATAATATATTATATATATATATAATAATATTTATATAATATATATAAAATTATAATATAAAATATTTAAATATATAAATGATATCTATTATAATGAGCATTATTATATTAAATTGGATTTTATTAATTAAAATAATAAATAATTATATAATTATATATATATTATATATAATTATATTTAATATCTGATTTTAAGTATTTCATACGTTTAATATCTAAATACGATTTATAATATATTTATGTGGTTGATATTGCTAATAGTATAGTTCATTATAATAAAAATACTAATATAATACCAATATGATATAAACCATAAGATAATTACCTTAAAACTACTAGAACCTGATTTTATTATTTTATTTTTATTATTATTATGAGTTTTAGAGGTTAATAATATATTTATAAGAATAATAAATGTACATTATATATATATAGGTGCTATTGTATAGTTATTTATCATAATAATAATTAATTGGTATTGTTCTTTAATATATTGATTATATTTTATATTATTTTATTATTTTTATTATAGACTATTTGTATATTATTATGATGATAATGATGGTGGTGGTGGTTAACATCCACTGAGATCAAACTTTGGTCTATCAAACCTAAAGAAACAAATTATTTAGTTTGATTTAAAATTTTATTCCTATGCTCAAAAAGCATGGAGAGAAGCCTCTCGAGCTCACTATAATTTTGACACCGTAAAAGGCTAGGAAGGTTAGTATTCGACAAAGATAATGAAACTAAGATCTAATGTGGTTGTACGCGGGGCACTCTAAGAGGAACTGGTTTTCATCCTGGATGTTCCTATTCTCACAGAGATGACAAGTTCTTTCCATCCATGGTGTTTTAGGAACTGCCCAACAACCTGTTTCACGATGGAGCTCATGAGAGTTTGCTCTAATCTTCACTATATTAATTTTCTTCTTTGAGCTAGTTAAAATGGAGAGATACTTTTGATATTCTAGGGTGGGGTTGATGACCTTCTTATAATAACTTAATTTTCTTTTAGTTGCTAAATTTTTTTCACACCATATTTTTTCTTTGAACTTAGAAGTAACAATATTTTTAATGTTATTAATGTTTTGCAATGCATCATTCTTGTTGATCTCCCAATGGTTTAACGAGGCCCTTGTGTCTTTATACCATCCGCGTTTAGGCCTTAGGTGGTTTTGGCTGGAATTTAAAGCTAGCTTAGGAAGTCTAGGATCTCCTATGTTATTGAGTTTGTGCTTGTACAACAGAAGCCTAATCATAGCTAGGCTCTCGATAGGGGAAATACCTACTTCTATAAGGAGAACAGGACAGGGTGTATTGCTTTTAATTTTCATGTTATACGTTATAAAACGATTCTGGATTTGCTCATCTTTCTCCAGGATTCTCTAGAGATGTTGCAACCTCAAACCTCACATCCATATAAGATAACAGGAGTGACTAAAGTTTCCAAGATGAACTTCTTTTTATCCCACATTATGAGGTTTAACGTTTACAATTATTTTGAAGACCAAAATAAGTTTTCCACCCCCCATTAATCATTTTCTCAACGGTATAGTTCCTATTGAACTTGTGATGAATATCAATTCCCAGGTACTTGTAACAATACACTTCTTCCAAGTTATTACTGTCATACATAAAGTTAGTATAAGTGTCTGTCTTATATTTGATAGTCATAACTTGTGTTTTCTCAGTGTTAACAGTCATACCCATGGTAGAGCACAAATCCAGAGCATAAATCTTTAAGAAGCCTAAGTTGCTTATCAAGATCAGATGGGAACCTTGCTTGCCAGAAGAACAATATGGTTAGCATAGAAAAGAAGGAGGACAACTATCCCACCTAAGATCATGCCAACACATCATGCTTCCTCTAAATAATATTAATATAGTCAATATAATATTATAAATAACTATAATATTATTAAATCATATAAATCGATTTATAATAACCGGATATAAATATTAACACCAGATTATTTCCAATATATTATAATATAATTTATATTTAATATTATAATGAATACGTAATCCCGAATAATATTATAAACAATAGTGATTTTATCATATTATCATAATATAGTAATTATATTTTTATATTATATAATATAAATAAATACAATATTATTTAATATTATAATAAAATGTTATTATCAATATTATTATTACTATATTTTATTATTAATAATAAATAGAATTATTTATTTATTTTTTTTTATATTTTATATCTAATAGATTATTTAATCAATGATAATTGATAAATTTAATATTATTATGAGCTATTCTTCTTATTAATTAATATATATTAGGGAGTTTTATATTATTATTATAATATTAAGTAGTATATATAATAATTCTAGTTAGTTAATATTTATATAGTTATTAATAATCTAAAATATTGATAATAATTATTGATGTGGTTGATATAAGCTTATTCACATATATCAGCCACATTGAAATATGTGGTCATATATATCCTTCATGTATATTTATTGGGATATATCAATCATATTAGTAAATATAATTGTGCTAGTTGATATCTTATGAAAATAAATGTACCAAGTCCATGTACTACTTTCTTACTTCTATGGAACCAAAAGCTTAGCTGTTCCATTATACTACTTACAACTTTCAAAATATTAAAATGTTAAAATCAATAATAGTAATAAACTTGTTTCATAGAATTAAGAACTGGAATCATATTATAAAATTTACCCTAATTAAATAGGTAAAGTAATGGAAGATTAGTGTTAGTTTCCACTATTGAAGTAATATGATAGAGATGTCATGGAAAGTTGGTAGTGAAATCAGTACTCGTAACCTTATACTTACCATCATGTATTGTGTGATTTATTAGCTATACCAGTTTGATTACCATAGTAGGACCAGTTGACCTAAGCTTAACTCGATCTGTAATACGTGTTAGGTTCATATCCAAGGTAATATTCGGAATTATCATATTCAAAATTATAGTATTCCCCAAGAGACAGATACCCCTCTATATATAAAAGGGAATCTAACGACAAAAAAATAAATTTTGTACGATGTGCACGTTTCCAACTACTTCCGTGTTCACAGTATGCTCCATATTCAGCGTTATATTATTCCCGAAGTGACAAATACACCCTCTCTGAATTAAACGACATAAATTTAACTTTTCCAGGTTGTGCATATTTCCAACTTCTTGGGTGTTCACATTATGCTCCATATTGAGAATTATATTATTCCCTAAATGAACTAATAGAGCATCAAGGACCTAAACTTAAATCCCTTTCACTTGACACGACTGGGATTTTGATCCAGTCTAGTAATCAAATTCATTCCCTTTTTTGAGGATTTCAATCAGTTCTAGTGATAAATTTCATTCCAACTATTCACCTATCGGCAGCAAAATTATGGAACGATATGGAAAGGATGTAGGTTTGAGGTTTACCTTTCGATTTATAATAGGTAACAACGAACACAGTTGGGAGAAAAGCATTTTCAATATCTTTCGCCTGTGCCGTTCCCTGGCGTTATGAAAAGCCTTTTTGGTGCAAGAACTGATCGACCTGGAACATTCCTTGTAAGCAGCTATTTACGGGAACGATACCCGGGAAGTGGGGATGATCATCTTCTTCAGCCATGAATCCGAATTGACTGCTGGTGTATTCCTCCAGTACGACATTGTCAATAGTTGGCTGCGGCAGCAGATCGAACAGCCAATATCTAGGCGGACTTATGTTGGTGGTTGCAGGTTGATGATGGGTTTGGCATGGGGAACGCACAAGCAAAGAGTCCATATCCGAATCGTTTTAGGTATCACAATGAGCCCGAGACAAAATGGGGAGCGTGTTCATGATGAAGGTTAAGCTAGATAATATAACTCACGAAATCACCTCGCCAAACCCTTTCTTCGTACGGAGCTGTAAATACTAAATGTTTTCACTTTCAGAGCATGGAATTGAGAGGACATCTGTATGTATGAGGAGCTCTCCATTCCTTGCCATCAGTGGGGTCTTAAATCCGCAAAAGCAATCCAAGAAGTTCAATGTCTCTATTAAATCCGTAAAAGCAATCCAAAGAAGTTGAATGTTTCTATCAGCGATGATTTCCTGACAGTATTTATGGTCCCCAGGTATCATGATTCTTTATTGGTAAGCGATTGCATTCGTTAGAGAGCGACCCTACGTATCTTTCGAAATGTAATGAAAAACTTGAGACGGATGATATTCAGGGGGTGTTGGAAAATTTTTATGATAAAATCTCAAAAACAACAAAAACTGAACACACAGACAATGCTTTTTTTCTTTTTTCTGAGGATCTTGCTTTTTAACAAATTGCTGAGAACAGAGTATTAAACACACATAAAAGGATTCGTATTCATAAAAAATAAACTGATACAAAATTCATCCTCTTTCACTCAGAGGGATTTACCAAAAACTTCAAAAGAGATTACTCTGCCTCCTTTTGAAAGGATTTACATTGCTATTTGTAAATTTCTCATTTACATTCACTGCTGTAAAAACAAACTTCAACTACAGGAAGTTTACATTCAATGCTATGTGGAAATTACACAGAGTTTTCTCACGGTGGTGCCTTCTTCTTACCTCTTTGCTTCGCACTGCTGTGCGTATTTCTCAAAATTACATTGTCAACACAAAACCATTACATATATATATGACAACAAAAAGATTTACATCATTTTCACTTGCCGTGTGCCGTAAAATAAAAAACAATAAAATTAAATGCTTTTACCAACCTTTACTTGTGCCCATACTCCCGCTCATAGAAAATGGTAAAATTAAAAACTTTACCAAAACTTACCAACCCACAGTAAATTGCATTTACTGTTTTACTGAAAAAACTCGCGGTAAAGAGACTTTTACTTCACGTCAAATTTATTTGCTGCAGGGCTGTACTTCAATCGTTGACTTCAATTACAATTTGCGGGAGGAAAAATAGAACACCATTATATTGGTGCGATTTGCGATTTGCGATCGGATCGCATCGCACCATCGCAATCGCAAAAATCAAGTGAACAAAACGGAAGCTCCAAACATATATGCGATTTGCGATCTGTGATCTCATCGCATCGCAAGACAAGAACTGCAGTTGAAATTACAATTTCAACACTCCCCTTTAATTTCAACTGCTGGGTTATTAACTATACCCAGACGCTTCCTTAATAACTCAAAGCTTCTCTAATCCAATGGCTTGGTCAGAACGTCCGCGACCTGTTCCCAAGTGCTGCAATGTTGTAAAATGATTTCTCCATTGTTCACCAATTTTCTGATGTAATGGAACCTTATGTCGATGTGTTTCGTTCGTTTATGAAACACATAATTCTTGGACAATGCAATAGCTGAGCTATTGTCGCAAAAAATAACCGTTGCTTTTGCTTGCTCTTGGCATAGGCTCCCTAGCATCCTTCTCATCCAAACCGCTTGACACGCTGCTGCTGTAGCTGCCACATATTCAGCCTCTGCTGTAGACAATGCTACAATGGGTTGTTTCTTAGAAGCCCATGAAATTGCTCCTGAACCCATGTGAAAGACATAAACGGAAGTGATTTTCCGATCATCTACACTTCCAGCCCAATCGCTATCGATGTACCCAACAAAATCTGAACGTTCTGAAAAAGTATATAAAATGCCAAAACTTTTTGTACCTTTAACATACCTCAGAATTCTTTTTGTTGGTTGCCAATGTGCTTCTTTGGGCCTTTCCATGAATCTGGAAATTAAACTAACAGCAAACATTTATCCGGCCTAGTTGCAGTTAAATACATGAGGTTGCCAACTATGCTCTTGTACAAGCTAGGATCAAAATCCTTACTGCTGTCCTCTTTGCTGAGTTTTAATCCCATTACTGTGGGAGTGAGCGCTGCCTTGCACTCTTGCATATTAAATCTGCTCAACACTTCATTTACATATCTTGCTTGAGAGACAAAAATCCCATTTTCATTTTGATCTACTTTTATTCCTAAGAAGTATCTCAGCAAACCCATGTCAGTCATTTCAAATTCTTCTTTCATGACTGATTTGAAATTTTTAATGAGGTAGTCATCATTACCTGTAAAAATCACATCATCAACATATAACACAACAAACAAAATTTTACCATCATTTTCTTTGATGTAGACGGTGGGTTCTCCCTCACACTTTGCAAATTCATTTTCCAATAGATAGGAATCTATCCTACTGTACCACGCTCTTGGCGCTTGCTTCAGCCCATAAAGAGCTTTCTTCAATCTACATACTTTGTGCTCTTGGCCTTTCTTCTCATAGCCTAAAGGCTGCTCAATGTAGACCTCTTCCTTTAACACTCCATTTAGGAATGCCGACTTCACGTCCATTTGGTAAACTTCCCACTTGTTTGGAGCTGCTATGGACAGCACTGCTCTCACAGTTTCCATTCTTGCAACCGGTGCGAAAGTTTCCTCATAATCTCTCCCATACTGCTGCTTGTATCCCTTGACAACCAACATTGCTTTGTGTCTTTCTATCTTGCCTTCAGCATTGCACTTGGTCTTATAAACCCATTTAACTCCAATGATTTCTTTACCTTTTGGTAACTCAACCAAATCCCATGTCTTGCTTTTCTCTATGGCATTCATTTCCTCATCCATAGCTTCTATCCATTTCTTATCTTTAATTGCATCTTCGAAATGAATAGGGTCATCAACATGACAATACAAAGAAAACAAGGAATTCATTCCTTCATCATAAATGTCACTTAAATTTCT